>JAQJVL010003661.1:0-56951 GCA_035578905.1 Stictocephala bisonia | reverse complement strand
TGGCATCAAATAGATCATGATATTACCTATTAATACAAGCAGACTATTTTACTAAGTCTGTTCTGCTGTTTTTGTTTTAGCTTTGTCATTAATTGAAATTATCATTAATGTAATTCTTTAATTTTAAAATCTTTGTTCTTTAATTCAAACAACTCACTATATAAAACTCAATAACAGTATGACACAATTCTTGAAACCAAGAGAGTTTGGGAAACTTTCTACAACCATTAGCTGTTCATATGTATATTTCTAAAGCATGTTTATGCAATGTATTTAGAGCTGTTAAATTACTTAATGGTACAATTATTTTAATATTTTTGGACAGTAACATAATTTTATTTGTTATAGTATTTTTTAATAACACTGGGTATTTTTTACTCTTACTGCAATATTTAAAATATTTTTTTAAATAATCCGAAATGTCTCATATTCTGTATCACATTCTATACATCATATTCAACTGGTGTATCACAAGAAGGAGGCTTGAAGTTTGCCAAGAGATCCAGCTACTCGACATGCTGTATATATTTTAGCCTTTTAGGATACTGTATTGCTCATAATTTTTTTTTTAACTTCACTCGCCAGTTCATATGGGCTTACAGCCTGTATGTGAACTTTATTCAACGAGTGAAGTACCGACCATTGGCTCAGTGGGGATTCGAACCTTGGACCTTGCCCTCCGCAGTTAGAAGCCTTAGCCACTGAGTCACCACGCCGGCAATAAAACATTTTTAGACGATAGTAAAAAGAACTTATTGAGAAGTAAAATAAGAAATTGTTACTTATTTTTTCTTTGAAACTCAAAAGGAAAGTTCTTAAGCAAGAACATTTTCGACCGTTGGCTCAGTGGGAATTTGAACCTTAGACCATACCCTTCGCAGTCCGAAACCTTAGCCACTGAGCCACCACGCCGGCAATAAAACTTTTTTAGATAAGTAAAAAGAACTTATTGAGAAGTAAAATAAGAAAATGTTACTTATGTTTTCTCTGAAACTCAGAAGGAAAGTTCTTAAGCATGAGTATTTGGAGTAAAACATGAACCAAATAGTTGCTCGCCCAAAAAACAAGTCATCATTTAACTTTTATTTCACTACCTAACAATTAAAAACACGATCAACCAATATTTATTGATCCAAATGAAAGCAAATCATCAAATTATCATCTGTGTGCGCACCGACACTATTAAGTAAATTCAATGCGCTATGATAGTAAATGAAACACTGGTTTGACATTAAATTGTATGTTAATTGTAATAATTGAATAATTGACTGAATGATATAATAATATGAATGAAATGTAGTGAAATAAAATGGAAGAATTGCCGGCTATAAAAATGATGGAAGTATGTATTCTTCACAAATGAATAAATGACAGCCTATGGGGCTTAAGTGAGGATCACACGGCCGGGATGTTAGGATGATACTAAAGGGTAGTTTCTCTGCAAGCCAGAAAGGAGTGAGGGAAGCAAGAAGAAAAATCCTCCTTGGTGCCTCAACATCGTCTCATAATGTAAAGATATTTAGAAATATTAACGTGTTGTAAATATAACACTATGCAATGAATATCTAAACTTAATCTTATGATGTTATCAGTAAATAGAGCAGTTTATAATAAATAAGGTGATAACTAAATATATGCGTGTTTCCTCCTTCAATACACTTACCAGGTTTATACAAACACTGTATATTTTATATGTAATAGATTAAAGTTATAGAATACATTTCTCTAGGAAATATGTATATTTTATATGTAATAGATTAAAGTTATAGAATACATTTCTCTAGGAAATATGTATATTTTATATGTAATAGATTAAAGTTATAGAATACATTTCTCTAGGAAATATGTATATTTTATATGTAATAGATTAAAGTTATAGAATACATTTCTCTAGGAAATATGTATATTTTATATGTAATAGATTAAAGTTATAGAATACATTTCTCTAGGAAATATTATACCAGTTAGTGTTTGTTAGTAACCAAAAATACATTTCCTAATCCATATTATTTCCACAAGTCATATTCACTTGTGCTGACACTAGACAGGCTTCTTGAGTGCTTGCTTTACCTGGTTAGTTGATTAATTTAACTTAGTTATAAGAGTAAATAAATATACATAACAATATATTTATTATAAATCGGAGCATATCTATTTACTTTTCACGTCTCCACACTTGAAATTCCATTCCAAGTTTAGGCTCTTTACCAATGAAGCATGAACCAATTCTTCATTTAAAAGCATTCAGGAAGCTCCAACATTGTTTTATAGATTCTCTTATATTTAATCAATAATATGTCACATAAAATGTGTAAATTTTTGTATGTAAAATCTTGTTTCTACGAAATTACATTTGTTAACCTTAACAATTTTCAGTCACTGTTCAAATGTTTGCAATTAAAGTCTCTATACTAGTCTCACAATTTAACCTCAAAAACTCTTTCAGCTTCCTTACTACATACAGGTAAGAGAATTAAGTTAATTAAAAGAAAATCATGAAAAAATTGATTCTGTAAAGCTGAACTTTAGTACTCACATTGAAAACCCTGATGATGAGCTGGAGGAGAAAGTTTCAAAAAAGTCTTCAAATGCTGTGTCATCGTCTCTTGTGAACCTTGAGCTCGATGGTTTAATAGATGACTCTTGCTCTATTGTCTTCATATCACTAAACGCCGAGTGTGACACTCCTCTGGAGAGAATAATACTTGTAAGTAGCACTTTATTAATCAGAATTAGAAGAATTATAAAATGTGCTGTTCAACATATGGAAGATGAATGACTTAAGAATTTGACTAAACTAGATCAGATAAAATTTAACAGTGAAACTGGAGCCTTCAAGAAAAGTACAAGAAAATTAAAACAAAAATATCATACTACCTTTAACACTTTTCATCTATTTTATTAGTACTAGGAACCGGTTGATTCTCGATTTCAAGTCTATTTCACTGATTCTCAGCTCTGGAGTCAGAATCGAGAATTGAGCATTAGAGTAATACCTACTCCCGCAATTCCAGCCACTGTCTATGATTTTTGAGAGAAAAAACGAGAACTTAAACAATGAGTTCCAGACTCGCAATCACAAATTATTCCATCTCGATAAAATTTGAACTATTTCCTAAAGTAAAAAAACAATGTTTGTCGATATACAGTAGACCCCCGATAACAGAACTAATCGGGGCTAGACCCATTTTCGCTAACGGAAATTCACGATAATCCAAGGTTACGTTAGTTTGACAGTCTAGGCGGGTAATAAATGTATATTGAAACATATTATTATTGTAAAAACGTATTATTTACTGTATTTTAAAACTACATTACATGTTACAGGATCATTTAACTATACAAAGGTTTTAAATCTTATTCAATAACAATAAGAAACAGTTTGTTACGTAATATAGTTTATTCTTTTTACCCTAGCCTGCATAAACCATAAATGAAGGGATAATTCAGTTCCTCATATTCTAACAGCATCATTGACTTTCGATTCAGCATTTTACAGTTATATTCATCCACGCTAGACTTATTTTTTACCCACACTGACACTGAAGAAATCCCTACTCCTAAATCAGCTACTACTTTACGCAGTATTTCACCATTTTCTACCCTTCTAACTGCCTCGAATGTTTGTTCAATGGCTACAACAACTCTTTTATGTTTAGCTGACATTGTAAATTATATCAGTACAGTGTTCTATCAATTATTTTTTTGAACTTTCCAAACACAAAAATACACCAACAAACCATAAAAATAACTATATTTTACACTAGATAACACAACAACAAACACGTAACAACAAATTTAACAATGCTGTTCATTGTTAAATTTGTGTATATATCAGTGTGGCACTGGCACTTACAATCGGAAACTGAGAATAAAACTATACATTTAAGGGTTACTGACATGTCAAGGTTACCTCCTGTCTTAAGGGTAGGGGAGTGGCCCATGACTCACATCCAGCCACAACACTTTTTTACAAAACAATGCTATCATATTCTAGCCTGGTAGCGATTGTAGTTTATTACGTTACCATATCATAATGACTTTACAATTTAGTAGATGTATTTTGTATTATTTAGTTTATATCATTGTTTTAAAACAAAACAAACATTAGAAATAAAATGTGTAATATTAATTTTCTTTTAAAATTTAAAAAAATAATCCATTTAAATTAATTTTTATTTTACTCGTCCTGTTTCCAATAACCTAGGTTTCTGATAATTAGGGTTCTGATGATCAGGGTTTTATTGTAATATTAATGAAGCTTTATTATTACCGAAGGAACTGAATTACACAGAAACATCACGCATAATAAGCTAGAATGAAGTTGAATTTTCTCGTTTGACACCTAGAAGCATCGTTCCACCCATATAGATACTTTTATCTTAACGAAGTAAGTGTTCACAAATACGGCAGTAGTAACAACAACAATAACAAGTCAAGGAACAAAATTCAGGATTCTTGACTTAATTCCTCAAGCATCGTCTGTCGTCAATATAATGACGGAACAAATATAGAACTAAGCATATACATCTTTCTTAGCAAAAACGACTCGCTTTAATAAATTGGAAATTAAACTAGAGTTTAAGGATTTGAACTTGTATTTACGAAAATAAATGTTCAGTTCTCCATTCAATGGCAGAATAATTGAGTAAAGCAGTCCAAGAACACATTCTTTTTACTACTCGGTGATTTGATCGTTACACTGTTTTTAATGTTTATAATGCGCCTTAAGTTCCAAAGTCAAAGTGATTTTGTTCATTCATTAATCATCTGGCCGCATTAACTACGACACTACAACTTTTACACTAAGTGACTAACTTGCAAGATAGTGTAACTATCAAACAAGTTCTAAAGTTTGTTATAAAAAAAACTTAATTTTGATATATGACACAGCTCTAATTAGTAATGTAGATATTTTAACTTCTAAGAAGCCATTTTCAGGCAGAAGCATAAATATAAGGTTATGAAAACAAATGCAAATAAGTGAATTAAATTAAATTACCATATGTAAAATATTCACAGCTGATGTTAAATTTAAAATATATAATTAGGTTGATTAATCTGTATAACATGTAAAAATCTATCAAAAATAAGTTTTTAGTAAGTGTGTCTTTATCCTTCAATAGTAAATTGTGATTGTATTTTGTACTTTTATCCATTTCACAATGTTCTAAGGTAATTGATATAAAATAGATTTTTTTCATGTCTGTAAAATGTCAATATTTGTTTCAATATTTATGTAGGCATATCCAGAATTATTAAGATGGTCAGCAGATTTTGAATTTCATAAAATTCAATTGGGTGGGCACCGTGAGCTGTTAGTGTCTGGTAAAAATTGGTAGGTGGGTAAAAGCTATATTAGACTCTTTAAGTCTTAAAAGTAACTTTTAAAGCTGGTTTTACTTATTTATTTATTCATAAGACGCTGATCGTCACGATATGGGCGAATATGGATTTCGAATGAGTGTGATGAGTGTGCATGAGCGAATGTAGTCATTGTTACAAACTAAGGCCGACTATTCCTTAGAAATTGTCATTAATTAATAGCCCAATGACAAATGAACAGCCGGTGGTTATCAGCTGATCCTTCTCAAAATGTATTATGACTCTGATTGAGATCGAACTGAGAACCTTTAGCACATGAAGCTTGGATTGAACCAACTACGCTACCGACCAATTTAAGTCATAAACACAAAATCCTAGTAATAACGATACAGTTATTTGACACACAATGTTTTTATAAAACTTACGTTCTTGAAGCAAATCCCATGCCAAGCCGTTCTACTTGTTTTGCCTTCTTTGGGTCTACAGATTTTAACTTTTCTTCCTCTTTCTTCTGCTGTAGACTTAGGTCTTGATATGCTAACCTCATTGACGTGATCTAGAAAATAATCATAAGTCAATACTAAATTAAAAAGTATGATAAAAATGTTTAATATAAAAAAAAGCAAATCTTACAAAAAAAAAATGAAAACAAGTGATATTCAAATGCAATTTTTAAAGCAATATAATAGTGAGAGTTGGTAATTTTATTAGATATAATTGATGAGAAAAATTGAGCAATCATAGATTTTAAATGTAACAAACTTTATGAAAAATATAAAAGTTTAAAGAATAAAAGAAGCTATGACGAAATTAAAAATTTTGATACTAATGATTCCCGTAATTTTTATAAGAATGTAATGAATATGAGCAATAATTTCACAGTAGGTACTAATTTAAATAATATCAGATTAGGATCTGTAATGCATAATCCTAAGCAGCTGCCCCAAAGTAGAATGATTTCAATCTTTTTTGCAACAGTGTATAAAAAATAGTTTCTGTAAGTACTATATGTTAAAAAAAATCTTTCTGCATCGTGCTGCTCCCTACAAACAAACAAAAGAACCACGTATATCGACTGCTCCCAAGATTTAGTGTGAAGACCTTGTACATCCAGGGAATATTGATTGCATTTTTTAAGTGTCTATTTTGTATTCTGCGACTTCTAATCATGTTGTGTGTGTAACTCCGAATGTAGTGAGGCAAGTATTATGTTACACTATCAATTAAATACACTATTTTAGTCTGGTATTCCAGTATTGTGAAGTATAATCTAGGCTATTAAAAGTGAAAAGCACGTAAAATCAAATGCACATAACCGTGAAAACCTCGTATGAAAGATATACGTGGTTTTCATATTTAGGCTACCATGTAATAGCTCAACTAACACTAGATTTACGAGTGTTTCAAAGCACGTAAGGTACAACAAATAAATCGTAGTGGCACTATGAAAATGACTACTGTCTTACGAAATACCCTAATAATCTAGACTAGTTGCTGATTAATCAAATTATTGGCCCATTCTATTAATAACACAGAATAGGCTACCTATGAAAGTGCTCTTAACCATGGTTTTGGTTCCAGGAGATTCAATCTGAGATGTCAAGAGGAAACTTGTTAGTCAAGCTTGCCCTTAAAGGGGAAACGGACCACGTCTATGCACAGAATCGTGGAATTAGCCGTCAACAATCTCAAAATGGTCCTAAACTCATCCTTCCTGACACAGTTTCAGTTAAAGGTAATAACATTTTTACTGGTTGTACTAGGCAGATGACCTGATGAAGTTTTCATGTAATGAAAGAACAAATAAAATTGTTGTAAGACTAGTATACAACTATAAATAACCTTGATTGTTTTGTGGTATAAACATGTTCAATCGGAATGTTCATTTTTATCGATCAATATGGCTTTTTTTCGCACACTGTTAATTTTTCTATTTTGTAGGAGATTGTTTGGTAAACCCGCAGGCTACCAAATTGGAATCTTCACCTACCACGACAGGCAGTATTTCAAATGAAGGTAGATAAACTGTTAATGAATTCCGATGAAATAGTCAGTTATTAACAATGACTGAAATTTTGTACCACAAAATTACTTTTTAACCAACTTGAAATGTTTACTTCTTCGATAGTGCTAGTAAAATTCGCAAGTTTCTCTGGCTTCCGTTTAATAAAATGTTTAAACCCATTAAGTAATCACATTTTAGCCCAACTAACATAGAACACATTTCACTTTTTACAGGTGATCAAAGCGCATGGGCGCAATCAACAAATCCGCTGGCTACCAACATGGAACCAAATCTAAACCATGTGAGGGACGGTCACGGTTTAATATGTGAAGGTGGGTAGACTTATAAAAAACCACAGGGATTTATAAATGTACTACAAACATTATTAAAATATAATGTCATGTACACTTTAAATTCAATCTTAATGGCGTATTACCAAACACATTTTGATGTTATACTTTACAGTAGCTTATAGGCACCTTAACAACTTAAAGTACCTACAAGTAATTAAATGCCTAATTATTTGAATTTTTCCAGGTGAAGATAAGTTTTTAAATGAAACCACTGAGATTGGGAATATAGCACCATACGACAATATCCTCATAGAGTTCATCGAATGCGAGGAAAAAGATGTACAGGCAATGGATAGGAGTTTTGATCTTGACGATTTGTTTAGTGAAACAAGTAACGACAATGTCTTAAACAGTCAACTAGGCCCTGAGGTTCAATTTGATAACATGATTGAGGAAAATGTACAGCAAAACAATATTGAAGTTGTTGCCATGGAGTTTGACATTGGAAATATTGGAGGCGAAGTTGAAATTGAGAATGACGCTGAGAACTTTCAGGTAGATAACAATTTTGAGAATGAGATTAAAGACAAAGAAAATGACATTGATTATCTCCCAGATAATGATGTAGAGGAAAGTAGTTCATCTGACAATGACGGAGAACATGAAGCTCAAACTCAGGCAAATGAAACTGTATTAAATCAAAGTAAAGAAATAAAACCCAAAAGAAAAAGAAATCGACGAGGAAGGGCTATGAAAGATGGTTGGGAACAACGGAAGAACCAAATTAAAAGGACAAAGGGAGAAGAATATTTTGGTAGGAGGAAAAATGAAGAAGGGAAAACTGTTTTTGATGTTAAAAAAGGGGCAAAACGAATAAAAGCTCGTTGTTTATGCAAAAACACTCCTAAGACACAATTTAAGTGCAGTACGATTTCAGACAATGATAGAATAAAAATCTTTGAAAAGTTTTGGTCTTTGACTCGTGGAGAAAAGAAAATTTTTGTACAAGGTTTAGTTCAAAGAAAATCTGTATTAAGAAGGAAAGAAGAGAATACTACATCCAGGAGAAAGCAATCTTTGTTTTACTATCTTGATGTCGAAAATATGAAGGGTAAAGTAAGAGTTTGTAAAAAAAATGTTCCTCCAGACTTTATCCATCGGGGAATGGGCAGTTTTAAACTGGGTAAGAAACAGCAATGCGCAATGTTCGGTTGATAATGAAGATGAAGTTATGACGAATGAAGAGCAAGACCAAGGAAAAACAATCAATACAAGGAAGATCGAAAATGAGAAAGCTAAAAAGATTTTAGTAAAATCATTTTTCGAGTCATTACCAAAACTTGAGTCCCACTATTGTCGACGAGATAGTTCCAAGTTATACTTGGAGCCTAAATGGCAATCAAAAGCGGAATTGTACCGTTTATATGAAAGTTTTTGCGACTCGCAAGATAAAGGAAACCTCAAAGCATCAATTTGTTTATTTTATGAAGTCTTTGAGGAGAGCAACTTGAGCTTGTTCCAACCAAAGAAAGATCAGTGTGATATTTGTTGTGCACATAATGTTGGCAATTTAAGTGAACAATCATACAAAGCTCATGTTGACCGCAAAGAGTTGGCAAGAAAAAGAAAAAGAAAAGGACAAAACCAGTGCTGACAAACCCGAAAGCAAAACCCGCTGTATTTACTATGGATATGCAAGCTGTGTTACTTAGCCCAGACCTGAAAGCCTCAGCCTTGTACTACAGGACTAAGTTGAAGGTGCATAACTTCACAATACTCAATCTAAACACTTTGGATGGCTACTGCTACCTTTGGGACGAGTCAGAAGGTGGTCTGAATGCAGACGAATTCGCAAGCATTCTGTACGACTTTATTACAACACAAATTGACAAAAACGCCTACGATCATATCATATTTTACAGTGACGGTTTGCACATACCAAAACCGAAACTCCATAATAGCTAATGCTCTCTTGTTGGCTTCGGAAGAAACGGGAATTCAAATTACCCAAAAGTTTCTTGAGAAGGGTCACACTCAAATGGAGTGTGACTCCATGCATGCTACCATAGAGAGAAAGTTGAGGAACAGGAGGTTTACTCCCCTTCAGCCTATGAAGATGCTTTGTCGAACAGCAAGACTGAATCCTAAACCATACAAGGTACAGTACCTATACCATGACTTCTTTAAAAAGTTTAGCGCCCTGGACTTTTTCAAATCCATCAGACCAGGAGTAAAGAAAGGAGATCTGGTAGTGACTGATTTGAGATGCATTCAG
Source organism: Stictocephala bisonia (assembly GCA_035578905.1). NCBI lineage: Eukaryota > Metazoa > Arthropoda > Insecta > Hemiptera > Membracidae > Stictocephala > Stictocephala bisonia. The sequence goes on along the minus strand of JAQJVL010003661.1, from coordinate 47,053 downwards.
TACAAACCTGACTGGTCACTTCAGGTGAAACTGAAAATAGACTCTACAGACTTCATGGAGCTTCCCAGAGACGTTAAGAGGCCAAAGAGGGAGGTTCTGGTTTCACCTCTGCATAGTACAAGGATCCCGATAGATTCAACCAAATTTAGGCACCTGCAGGAATTGAAGTCAGTTCTACCAAGAGACGTGCATCCCTATTATGACAGGCTTCCACACTTCAAGTCAAAATCTGCGAGGAAACTTTGCTTACCGAACGAGTGCTCCTGCATTCTTAATACAATAAGGAACTAGGGCATAGGATAAGAACAGCAACCTTCATTTATGTTATATTTCAATAGCAATGGACTGTTTTGGTGTTTATATTGTAACTGTAATTGAAAATTAGTTTAACTTTAATTTTATAATAAACAGTAATCATTTATACTTCACCTAAACTCATTTATTACACCTACAATAAACCTCTTGGAGTATTGCAATATAAAATGTGTATCAACGATGTTTACCGCCAGTTCTAGTCAAATTATCACGGTAGAACAGGTAATTTTTGTGAAACCTAAAAAAAAATGAAAAAGAACTAGCCAACTCAAATTTTAATTAGCAAATACACCCTACTCTGGAATATTAAATTAAAATTTTATAGTGTAATGGCTAATAACCGCATATTAATATGCATCAGCTTCTTATGTGAGAAAACCATGTAAATTACAAGGTCTTGTATTATGAAAAACACGTATATCAATGAACAAACCCATGAAAACCACGTATATCAACAAAGTTAAGAAGGAAAACCTCGTATGTCCCATAAATATATTACCATAAGCAAGGGAAATAAAAATCTGTTCTATAATGATGTTTATTAGTCCAAATCAAAAACATGTAAAAAAATTACAAACTCTTCATGAAAAACATTTGAAAAAATCAGTTTTTTGTGTCTCCTGTAAAATTGGTATTTTGTGTCATACGAGGTTTTCATACTAAGCCATCGATATTCTTTCTTATTCTTATTCTTACATATGAGACGCCGACACAACGTTGTGCGTATTTTAAGGCGAATATGAATGGTTTTATGAGTGTAGGATGAGTGTGGATGAGTGTAGTCTGTTACTAACTGAGTTCAACTGTTCCTCAGAAAGTGCAATTTATTAATAGCCCAACAGCCAGGGCAACTTAGGGACCTACAGCTTTACGTGGAATCCGAACCACGTTATGTTACCAATAGCGTAAAAATGTTAACTGAACAAAAACAATTGTTGTGTTGTATATTTTGCAAAAATAAAATATAGCCTAAAGATGTTTACCACAAAAGTAAGATAAAAACACGATTTCATGAATTGTAATATTTTAAAAGACTTTTTTAAATAAATTACTTTATGTTTGTACCTTACATTCAAACTCAAATAAAACAGTTGAAATAAAGTAATTAATTTGAAGGATTAAATTGTTTTATTTTTAATATTAGAGAGCAAACAAATTGCATAGAAATAAGTTAACATCCTTATTTGCCTTAAATTACAGTCAAATTCAAAGGATTTCAAATAACGTATTTCACTTAAACAAAGAAATTTTCTCTGGTAATAATAAATAGTAAAATAACGATTTTATGGAAAGATTTTTCTAAAATGGGATGAATGCAGGTAAAATAAATCAAGGTCGTTGTAAGCAAAATACTGAAAACAATTAATTAAGGTATTTGAGAATTATGTGTAAACCTACTGTTTTTATCTACAATTATATAAAATTATAATTCCAAATTTTTAATAATATGGAAGTAATATATTAAATTAAGAGATAAAAACTCTGTTTATGTTTAATTTTAGTTTATTTGACCAAGATTATAATGTTGACCAAGTTCAATGACCACTAATTCATTGACGACAAATGGAAATGTCAACTTTAGTATGCACTTATATTTTTAGTTCTCAATTACCCAACCTGACTAAATTCCAACACGCAGTATGACTAGCAGAAGCGGTCGAACTGTATTGGACTGAAAAAACCAATATATTTCCTATGGTTGCAGACATGCACGTTATAAAACGTCCTGGATGATGTCTCAAGAAATATTAAACAGTCAGTGAGCATGAATCAGCTCAAAGTTAGATGAAGCCGAAAACTCTTTATCAGCCTCGCTTATTATCATCACAAGTGAACTGAAGTCTTGAGATGTTTTAAGATAATTTTTTCCCGAAACAGACAGAGAGGTTAATGAAACTAAGAAAAAATAAAGAAGGTATAAAGCTCATAATAAAAGTGAGCTATAATATCTTCCTTTCCACACTACTACCTAATCAAATTGATCTGTAAATGGATATCTATTGGAGAAAATATACTCGTATTATCTCCCTTTTGCAATTTTCTATGCTGACCTGTGCTTCTTGCTCCTCTGGTGTTTTATCTGGAACAGCTGGTGTCTTATCCTGTAGTCTTAGCTGATCTGCGAGCTCTGCCTCTCTCTCTATATCAGCAAAGTTGGCCTTGACTCGTTGAGCTCCAAGCCCTCCAACTTTTTTACTCCCAAGCTTTAGACAAAATGTTAATAGTTAATTAATAAGCTAGTAAAAGATTAAAATGATTATGTAGCTTCTATTGAGCTTATGTAACAGTTGATAGTATTTTTAATATCTCCAAACATTATAACTACAGTAATCACTAATCAGAAGGTATTCTAATTTTGTTTTTTAGACCCTCTGCAGCTGCCCGTTGACTATTGGTCGACAGTGATCTATTTTGGAAAATATCTCATGTCGCCTTGGTATAGGTCAAGATGGCTGTTTTACTAGTTATTATTTTCTATACTTGTAAATGAATGTACAACCCCCACCACTGCCACATACTCAGCAATAGTGGAAGCCATGTCAGTCTCTCTCTCTACTCACCTGAAGAAAGTGCCAGTGGTACTGGGAATTTGTGTGATTATGCGATTCTTTTGTGTATGTTACTACTTACTTCTCTGGTGTTAGTGAACTTGTCTTCTAAGGTAAGTTTGCTGATGTCCTATCTCTCCAATATAAAAATTTGTAAATAGCAATACATTGTAAGTGCCTCAAATCAGACATTTTCTTTGGGGTCCTAAATTTCTCGTTCCAAAACTGTAACTATACATATTATTGTTCAACATTTAAAATATAATTTATGCTTTGTTTTGAGAGATTTAAAATGTATTTAAATGTTTTTAAAGTATTTTTGTTCCTAATATATGTACAACCTTACTATCAAAATTACTTTGAAGAAGCATCCCTACAGTTACTCTTAAAGAAAAGTTTAGCTAAATTTAAAATCTCTTTTAGTAGGGAGAGATACTCAATTAAGACATAGTTCCGCTCATGTGTTTTTGTTTTGTAGGCTTGTTGGACCACCGGTTTAACATGACTTCCGAACCACAGGATTACTTTTTAACAAAAAGGAGGTGCCACAGGTTTAAAAAATGTATCCCTGTTTCACGCTCTTATTTTATTATCATTACTGCAAATTGATTTTAAGAGCTTCAAATATTTTTAACACAGTTTTAAACTAAGAAAGACACTAGTATGTTACTTTACCCCAGCTTTTTTAGCGGCAGGTTTTCTCCCACCAATGATCGGTTTCCTGTCTGCAGCAGGCTCAATAGTGCCACTGAGAGCTGCATCCACATTAGGTCCCGACCCCGTTACCGCAGCTTTGTTGCTTAGGTTCATGTTTCCATTAGTAGCTCGGTTATCCACAACCTAATAAAGAAGAGTTATAAATGAATGTGGATATTAACCTATCATTTTCAGAATATAATCAAAACGTTCTTTAAAATATTGTGCACAACTTTTTATTAAATTACAACGCTTATATTTTTGTTGTGATAATTTCAATAGTACTAATTGCAAATTATTCACACATTATTTATTGTTGTGAATTCAACATCATGAAATCCAGGGTAGTGCTAAAAAATCAACCAACAAAACTATGTGGTACTTTAACAGTTTGAGGTAATTTATTTTAAATATTTGTTAAATGTTATGAACTTTTATTTTTCTAAAATAAAAAAAAATGAAAACTTATTACACTCAATTTTAGATATACCCAGCACTGCATTCACTCATTTAATAATCGGACAAAACATGCTTCACTAACCTGATTGTCATTTTCATTGATATATTCTGATTCCTTAGAGCTATGTTCTTCAAAAAAATCAACTTCTTCAGCCTTGTTTCCAGTGGTATGAGTGTCATGTGTAGTTTCAAGATGCAGCTGTCAACATCAGCAAAGGAGAAAATCAATTCTCAAGCACACACAAACACTTCAATAACCATGCCACACCTCAAAGCACAAATTATAAACAAACACTAGTTTTATAATGTAATTAGATAAATCATAGAAACTTCAATATATGAAATTAATTTGTTACTAATGTGTAAAAATGTGTAGTAAGTTTCATTTAAGATTCACAATAGTTTGTTATATCTGATTAAGGGTATTAATTATGATTAAATTTCCTTGAAAGACATTACTCAATGAGTAAATTTAAGGCAAACTGAAATTTCAGTGCTGTAGAATACTAATATATTTTTCTATAATTTTTAGTTTACTTTTCATTTTTCGTAAAAACTTATTTTCTTTCCTCAACCAAAGTACAGTTGAAAATGTTGTACTGATCTGAGACTAAATGGCTACTCTGCTACATTATACAAGGTGTTTCCTAACTCATGTTACAAAATTCAGGATATTATTTCTTTAGTGTCCATTTCATGACATTCCATTTCGTTCCATTGGCGACCATATCGTTTAGTGTCTGTCCGGATGTTATTTTTATAAAAGACTTCATATCCTTCAGATGGCTCAACCAAATTTTAGGTAAATTTATTCTCTTTAATAAATAAATTTGAAGCCATATATCCTTTTCAAAATGACGCCCAGTTGAAATGGTCAAACTTAATATTCTAAAAAACTAAATATATTTAAATAAATTTAAAAAATTACATAATACAGTGAAACTTGGATAATTCGAACCTCAAGGGACCAATAAAAAATTCGAATTTTTCAAAAATTCGAATTAAAAAAGTTTTGAATAAAAGGCTTTCAAAATAAAATGATCATACTGTATATTCGGTCCAAACATTTAATGAGAATAACATTGGTTGTTGTACATTCACGTTTTACAATACATTCACATTATACAGTACTGTATTACGTTATGTAGGCTAAACAGTACGGCCAAAAGAGTTAAAAACCATCATAAATACAGTACAGTACTGTAAAACAATTACTGTACACAATAATCATAACATTTAATGTACTGTACAGTGCACAAAATACATAATAAAACCATAAGAACGCTGTTCAAACATAGTAGGCCTATACAGTTATGTTACACAGTATGTTGGTTCATAGAAATTAAATTTAACTTTATCTAAAGTAGTGGGAAATCTTTACTTGTTTTCTAGAATGAAGTCTGTCAGTAATGGCAAAAGATTCTAACATATTCAGTGAAGAGAAAATTTAGTGACTTACATCATGTCTACTTTCAAAAAATTGTCTAAGTTCTGTGATGTGGTTCATTGCTTCGGCCGCACTCGGAATGTGAATTTCTTCTGCAACAGATAACTCATCGTCTTCATCACCCGATGCGTGGTCGCCATCTTGTTTATCAGTGTGGAGCACTTCAGCGATGATCTCTTCGTCGGTTATCTCACCACATACTGCAACATCTTCATCCACGTTCTGGAAATCTTCATACGAGATGGCAGAGGATCAGTCATGACATCCTCCCAGACGTCAACTGAAGGCGTTGATGGCTTCCGCTACAATGGCATTGATATTTTCTGCAACCTCTTCCTTTTTTACAAAACCAGCTTTTTTAAAACAGTTTTTGATAGTTTTGGGTGTTACATTGTCCCAAGCTTTCTTACACATTCTTGAGGCTTCAAGAATGTTTAGCTTGATTTTAAGGGCGTCACATTCTTCAGTCAATATCTTCTCAACCAAAGATCGTCTGTAAAAATGCTGTAGATTTTTTATCATCCCTGGTCCATAGGCTGGAAGACTGATGTCATATTAGCAGGGAAGAAAATAACTTTTACATTTTGCATTAATGGGATAGTGTTGTGTGCAGTACAGTTGTCAATCAACAAGATAACGGTTCATTTTTCTTTTATGAACTTTTTGTCCAACTTCAACAGCCACTTTTCAAAAAGTTGACTATTCATCCAAGCTTTTGCGCTGTTCACATACTCCACTGGTTTTGATTTCACGTTCTTGAAACACCGGTGATTATCTGACTTGCCAATCATCAATAGAGGCAGCTTTTCGGACCCGTCCATATTTGCACCAACCAGAAGGGTGATTCTTTATTTGCTCAGTTTCCCCCATGGCATTTTTCATCCTTAAATGCAAGAGTTTTGTCTGGGGTGCATTTTAAAAAAAGACCCGTTTCATCAACATTGAAGATGTCCCTTTCGTCTCTGTCCTGAATCATCTGCTCCAAATCTGTTTTCCATTGATTGGCTTCTTGCTGATTAACGGCCGCACTTTCCCCACAAATGTTTTTGAACGAAATTTGGTTGCGTTCCTTAAAGCCATCTAGCCACACTGTACTTGCTTTAAAATCATTTTTACCCCATTTGCGTAGCAAATTGTTCAGCTTTAACTCTTATAAGCAGACCACTCGAGGGAATCTTCTTGTCCCTTGCTTGCTTGAACCATTTCAACACACAATTGTCCAAATCTGAGTTATCCGGCTCCCTTAGTCTTTTTTGGCCTTTACTATTTTCACTTTCACTCTTCAGAATTTTTTCTTTATTCTTCAAGTAGGTGGAAAGCGTGTTTGGACGAATTCCAAAGTCCTTGGCGATCTCGGATTTTTTCTTTCTTCCCTTCTCTACTTCTTTAATCGCCGCTATTTTCTCTTCCAAAGTTAATGTCTTGTATGTTCGCTTTGGAGCCGACGACATTTTCCAGAACACACACGATGACACAGACACGCACAAAAATAGGGGAAGAAATTCGTCAAAAAACTTTTCTCACACTACAGCCTCGGCTACGATACGAGCGACGGGCAATGCGCGGCAGGCGATAAGCGACACACAAGCGGCACGGCGAGGGTGGCTACCATTCAAATGTCTAGTGAACTGTTCTCTCACTACGACACAGATGTCAGCGTTAGAATAGGCCGTGACGGACTGGTGGAGTCAGTTTGCAAAACAAAGGGTGTAAAGAGAAAGCGTGAGTGTGCATTGATCCCTTAGCGGCGCCGGACTGGGGCGGGCGAGGGAGGGTTGAGGGCAGGTACGGCCGGCCGGGCGATGCGTAACAGCTGGCCAAGGTAATTGTCACTGTACAATGGCTTTGGCATGAGCGCATTTCTGTTTTCCCGTCTAAAACTGACATCGGCTCCGCATTTTACCTCGAACAAAATTCGAATTATCCAAAATATAATTCGAATTAACCACGCTTTTTTTAACATTACTAGTATAGAAAATGCTAGGGACCATGATAAATATTCGAATTAAAGAGGATTTCAAATTAGAAAAGTTCAAATTATCCAGGTTTCACTGTATTGACAAATTTAATTACAAAGCCAAATTCTGGTTGAAATCAAATCATAAATAACAGAAATGGATTCATGAAAACTGAAGTGTAACCATTTTTGTCGACCCTTGCATTTTACTTTTTTTATTGTAAAGATATTTTATTTATTCCCGATCATCATGATATGAGCCAATATGTATTTTGATTGAGTGTAGATGAGTGAATATAGCCATTGTTACAAACTAAGAGTGACTTATTTTTAGAAAGTGCCATTAATTAAATAGCCCAATAACAAAGAAACAGACTGTGGTTATCAGCTGATCCACAGTGTTTCTCACAATAATTCAATTCAAGCCCTAGAGTCATTAAAAATTGGGGAAAAAGAACTTAAGTGGATTACTTCTTATTTACAGGATCGGAAACAGTATGTTGAAATCTTGCACACAGTCAAAGATAAATACAATTATATACATCATGTCCCAAGTCAACAATTAATTTGTTAATTGTTGACTTGGGTTTATTAGTCTGAAATTTTTAGAGACTCATGAGTTTCTCTCTCTACTCGCCTGAAGAAAGTGGTATTGAATATTCCTGTGATTATGTGATTCTTTGTGTATGTTACTACTACTCTGGTGTTATTGAACTTGTCTTCTAAGGTAAGTTTGCTGATGTCCTATTTCTCCAATATACTATATTTTATCTTAGCCTTTTTTAATTTATTCTGTAATATATTTTAATTTTAGCAGCGAAAATGTAAGTAAATGAGACAACTATTTCAATAATTTTATGTATGACACTATTTAATTGTACTATTTTGTGAAAAAACAAATAAAGCAATTTTTTTATTGAATACCTTTCAAAATTTTTTATATGACTCCGATTGGGATCAAACTGAGAACCTTTAGCTTATGAAGATGGACTTAAACCAACTATTTCAACTGTAAAACATTGAATCATATGAATACATTTGGTTTGCATTATCTTTAATAACCCAAAACATATATGAAACCTGTCATAATTTTTTTAAAACACTGAGTTGACGAACAAAGTAAAATTTCATGTCTACTAAATGGCTATTGATTTCCGAGGCGTGACTTGGTGTAGTAAACGGCCACCTTAAACAATATCACTTTATTTTCTAAATTTGATATAAAATAACAAAAACAGTACTAGTTGTAATTAGATACTAAAAGGACCTTTGTTTGGGTATTTTCAAAGTAAATAAGGATAGAAATTTAAATATTCTTATTCAAACTAAATGTTGCCATATGTTCCAATGTATTCTAGCTGATATATCATAATGAGAAAAAAAAGTACGATGCAAGGGTCAACCAAAAGCATTACTGTCCAGTTATTTAAGGTTCGATTTTAATTGAGCATATTTGGTTTTGTTAATTAAATTTGCTAATATAAGGTATTCTAATTAATCTATTGAAATGTTTTAGTTTTTTTTATATTTAAGGTTGAACATTTTAAGGTTAAATGGGCTCCATTTTGAAAAAGTATTGGGTTATTGCTTCAAATTTATTTATAAAAGAGAACCGAACAACAGAGTGTTTACCTAAGATTTGGTTGTATTACAATAAGCATTCTTTTGAAAAAACAGCATCCGGACAGACAGACAATAAACGAAAAGAAAGTAGACCTCAGTTAAACTAATTTCTTTTGACACAAGGAACAATAACCTAAAGTTGTTAACAGGAATTAGGAAACGCCCTATACAAAATTAGGTTGAAACTACATCAGGTTCTTCTATTAGTTTGCAGATTTTTGTGAGACGGTTTTTGTTGCTTCCCAAATTAGGAATTGCGTTACATGAAAACAGCCCAAAATTTACTCACAAATTTACCTGGCTACAAATTGTATGTAGAATGCTACTTTACAAGTAATAATGGTAATTTTTAAGGGAATTGAGTACTAAAATTCAGAAGCTACTTCTAATACTAATATGAAAGACAGCTACATTGTTAAAATAAAACATATTAAACTGATTAGAACGTGACATTACATTAAGCAAAGTTAAGCAAGAAGCATGTAAGCCAGCAAAGCTGCTCACCCTGTGTTGTCCTATTGGAGAGATTGTCTCACGAGGACCAATCTCAAGCTAAAACACAACCAGATTAAAACAAATTGTATATAGCTTTGGAATAAAATATTTAATTATAATTATTTAACTATCAACTACACAGGCATTCTTAGTTTAAATAAGTTCTTTAAAGGTAGGCTATCAAATATGCATTTAAAATCATAATAGAATAGTTTTTTCTAAACAAATATAGAAGAGTAGGTTTTGTTTATACCTACTGTATTTAGTAGTTAGTGGTCAATGATCCAAGTATAACGAACATTAGCATGTTGGTACTCACAAAATAAAGTTATAATGTTATAAATAATCTTAACTTCCTCAATCTTTATTGAATACTATTGGCCCATGAACAAAATTTTGACTTAAAAGCTTTAAACGTTTTCCTAGCTATTAGCTGTAAAATCTGAGTCAGTTAAAGTTGTTTCAACGTACGAGGGTTGTCCATAAATTAAGGTCTCAAATGCTTTTTCACATAGCAAACAGCATTTTATTGCAAAACCAATAACAGATTCTTAAATCTTGGACATTAAGCTATTCTTCAACGTAGTCTCCATCATCAATGCACTTTTGGAGTCGTTTCAGAAGCTTTTTCATACCCATGTCATAGCACTCTCCCACTGACTCGTGCAGGCGGGAATTTTCAGCTCTTTGTTGTTTAAGAATTTAATTCCCTACAAGTGTTGTTTCAAGTTGGGGAACAAATAGAAGTCACTGGGGACCAAATAACGGCTGTATAGAGGATGGTCAGTGATTTACCATCTGAATTTTATAGTGACATCCGTTGTGGTTTGGGTATGTTTGGCAATCTTTTACGCGGATCTGCAAGCAAAACTTCCCCAACTTTCATAATTGTCTCACCAAAAATTATGGAACTGGCCTCGAGTGGATGTTCGTTTCGCCTTCTGTAAATTCCCTACACCACTTGCACATATGTATGTCCTTACACTTCTCTCCATTTGGTTTAAAAAACTGTTTACCTCTTAAACGACAAAAGTCTAATCACAAACCACAATTCACACTTGGAAAAGTGTCAATTATCCCTCCCATCATTAACGGCTGCCAAGCGAAGACTGAGCATCATAGAGAGGTGTGGACCAGCTAGAATAATGATGGAGGAAGCGAGGAACAGTTCGCTGCTGTCAGATTTACGCTATCTTGCTCTATCCCTATGGGAGCTCGTTGGAGACCTTAATTTACGGACAATCCTCCTAGTCAGGTATTTTATTCAGAGTACTATAGTTGTATGTCTTCATTTTTTTATAATATAAGTTAATTACTTATCAGACATTCTGCCAATAAAAATTATTATTTTTACTTTATATCTGCAGATTACACAAAAGTTCTTACCAAAAGCAAAACTACACATAAATTAAAAACTTGTAAGAATCACAAATATTAACAAATGGTGTCTCTGTCACCGTCTAGTGCTGAATAAGAAGAAAACAAAAATATTAAATATTAATCTAAGAGGCTCAACTAATGATAGTGATATACTGGAGCTAGCACAGTTGTTAAGTTCCTTGGAGTACATATCAATTCCTGGTTTCAATATATGTCTACATTAATAATAAGCTCACCCATTTAATTCATACAACTAACTACGGCCTACCCACCCAATGGATATCTGCAATCGACCATTGAACTCTACCTTACACTCAAAAAAAGTCAAGCATACACAGTCCATTTCTGGTCTCCATCCTTAATCCATGTACAAGCATCTAATGCTTCCCTAACTGGCAGGCCATTTTTGGTGAACTTGCAGACATTTTTTTTAATCCAGTTATGTTTAGTATCTTTTGCCCATTAAAATAGATATAAAATACAACCCAAATTAATAAAATGTGTTTTTGTCGAAAGCTAGCATTTTAAGTTAACATTAAAAGAGTTGTAGTGTATCTTGGAAAAATTAAAATGTGTTTTTGTCGATAGCTAACATTTCAAATTAATTTTTCAAAAAATATGAAAATGGGTGGGATAAGCCATGCAAACAACACTGTATGGCTTTCAACTAATACGAGGGTCGTCCAGAAAGTAAAGAACGACTGTGCATCACAAACGGCACCGATCCCCCACCACTGCGACTGCGTGCACGCTAGTTACCTCTGGCTGTCCTGTCAGTGTGAGCCTAGTTTCGTTCCTATGCGGTCACGCGTCTTTGCTCTGTAAACTTTCAAAATGGCGGCGCCCATTGAAAATCCCGCCAAATGCAAGTGCGCAGTGTCATTAGGTTTTTGAATGCTCAAAATGTTCGGCCTATCGAAATGTATAGGCAAATAAACACTGTATATGATGAAAATGTATTGAACGAATCTACAGTGACGAAATGGTGCATTATGTTCAACCAAAGAAGAACCAATGTGCACAATGAAGAACGGATTGGGAGGCCATCACTTGTGACTAAGGAATTGAAGAAAAAAGTTGACGACAAAATTCAGGAAAAGCGGTGATTCACTTTAACCACTTTAAAAGACGCTATTCCAGACGTTTCTCGATCCCTGTTGCATGAAATTGTGTCTGAGTATCTTGGGTATAAAAAAAGTGTGCTCGGTAATGATGGTAATAAAATGGCATTAAGATATCAATACTTAATGCCATTTTATTACCCTCATTCCCAACTATTCGACATTTTTAGTTATCTGACGTTATCATAGCCTGTTTATGTCGAATAAAAATGAGTATCAACTGTATTGTAAGATATGTATTATGTAAGAAAAAAATACCACCACATTAGAATAAAAGTGTAATAAGACACATAAGAAAAAGAAATTTTGCTGAATAGACCTACAAGTCTTGCATACCTTAGTTCCGTAAAGCCTCATGGCCTGAATAGCGGATGAGTGTAATTTATCCCTGTAAAGTTGAGCTGCTCTTGAATTGTACTTCTGCTGAGCATCTGTAGTCACACAGTTGTGTTGACGGAAGAAAGACTCCTACAGTAAAGTTTAATAAAATCAGACAAGTTATAAAAAACAGCACTTGAGGATTTTTAACTAGTTTAAATAATAAGTAAATTCCCAGTTGGTTTTGTGTACAAAATAGACATAAAATACATGTTATTATAAAAAATAAATGTTTCATATGTGCAAAAAAACAGCTAACAAAACTATAGCTAATTTTTTTAACACGATGCATCATGAACGCATTAAATACATATGACTAATTAATTATTATAATTACCAGCCTGTTATATGATTTCAACCTAATTGAAGAACCTGTGTGAGAGAAATAAAGCTAGTCATTGAAGTGAGATGGAAAATTAGTTTTCTCCCACCAATTGACCGACGTGCCACTATTCCACTTTAACATTTCATCATCATGGATATGCGGTGGGATGTTCCTTCTATTATATCTTATATAATATTATTTTGTATTACAGGCACTCCTCACCCATGCTCAGAAGATTCTGTTCCATGTGGGGAGAAATTCTTTGGAGATAATTTTAAAGCTATTTGTAATTTTTCTGTGGAATAAACTGGTATTATGGTCATCGTGCTAGGTGACCATTGCCAGGCAAGGAACATGGAGGGAACTGGAATCTAGTACATCTGTAACATGGCATAAGGGGAAAAGGACCTGAGATAGGAGTGATGATCAGCTGGTGTAGTCGGTTTGTTGTCATTACTGATTTATATTGAGATTATATTAAAATTTAATCTCCGATATTATTGTGTTTTAAATATATATTTTATTTGAAATACTCATGTGATTAAAATGTCAGTGACCTACCATCAAATTGAAATAATATTTATCACTACTTTACTTTCATTAATGTTTTATTTACATATTACTTCGTATGCAATTTTTAAATGTGTGCTTTGCTAACTGTAAAGTCGTGATAGATCGAGCAAGAACATAATATTCAATTTCAACATGATTTATAGTAACTACATAAATGACAATATACAAAATTATGGCTATATTATATCGATTTTTATAATTCAAGCAGTTTTATCTACTACCTTTAACATAACCTACAAACAAAGGGAGCGAAGGAGATGAAGTGCTACACGCATCGTAACCCACCAAAACTTCACCAGCTGCCTGTGCCCGTAGTTCCACTCCCAACACGCCAACTAGAGACGGAGTGGTGCAACACCCCTTCTGCTGCTAGAACTGCTACTTGCGCTAAATACACCACGCAGGTCGCTTTCAACCCGGCCAAATTAAAATACATGTTCCCACTGAGATTTGTTCACACCATTCAGTTTGCTATTCATTACTTAATTTGTTTTATTTGTTTCTTCACTGTTTCTATGACCCTGGTCATTATTCTCTGACAAACTAATCAAACCAAAACCAGTTTATTCCACTGAAAAATTACAAATAGCTTTTAAATTATTCCTAAATCAATCAAATCAAATCAAAAAAATCTTTATTCATCAGATGTATACACTAAGTATACAATTGAATAGTGTCCAAAGACTCACAGTCTGTACATCTTAAAACTACTAATACAAGTACATCTAAAACTACGAGGAGGTGGAAAAGTACTCTTTCAGAGAATACAATGCCTTGTTTATCAAAAAACATTTAACTGTGTTTTTGAATATTCTCATATTAGTTAAATTTTGTATACTAGTGGGTAGATGTTTAAAAAATTTCAGCCCCATGTATGATGGTTTTTTTTCATAATACTTTAAATTGTGATGAGTTGTTACAATGCATTTTTTATTTCTGGTGTTGTATGGATGAGGTTCAAGATTTAATTCATTACTTATTTGATTATTTTTTGCAATTAGAACCGTGTCATAAATATATTGGCCATATATTGTTAGAATTTGTAATTCTTTAAATTTCTCCTTTACTGTTTCATTGTAATCTAGTCTCATTATAATTCTAATTGCCCTTTTTTGTAGTTTAAGAATTTTATCCATATTTGTTTTTGTCGTTGCACCAAAGAGATATATTCCAAAAGATAAATGAGAGTGGAAATTTGCAAAATATATATTTCTTAGTGTTTTTTGGTTACAAAAAAACGACATCCTGTAAAGAGAAAATATCCCAGAGCTTAATTTTGATAATATTTTATCCACATGTTTGTCCCAGCTTAAATGTTGATCCTAAACAACCGGCAATCTTAAAAATTCTGATAGTTGCGATGTTTACCTTATTTCTAATAATTTATTAAAAAAAATAATAATATCTATTGCCACTCCTCTATCCTACTGCTTTAATCTCTGTCTCATGGAGGGAGTATTTCCTAATGCGTTGAAGGTGTCGCGAATATGCCCAATTCTTAAAAAAGGCTCAAGGGACAAGCCGCAGAGCTATCGTCCAATTTCTATAATTCCATCATTATCAAAATTATTTGAAATTTTAATCTGTGAACAACTAAGTGCCTATTTAGAAAATAATAAGTTTTTACGTGATTCACAATTCGGATTTAGAAAGGGAAAATGCACAATTGATGCTGTAGATATGCTGGTGCACGAAGTGCTATCAGCTTTTGAAGGAAAAGCTTTCGCCCAGGCAACCTTCTGTGACCTGAGCAAAGCTTTTGACTGCGTAAATCATTCTGAATTATTAATGAAATTGAACTACTACGGTATTAAAAATACTCAACTCAAGTTTTTTAAATCCTATTTCTATAATCGTAAACAAAAAGTTTTCGTGGACGGTGAGTGGTCCCAGGAGATAGAAGTCACAAATGGTGTTCCTCAGGGATCGGTCCTGGGACCCCTATTGTTTTTAATTAGCATAAATGACCTTCCAAATTTTGTAAATAGTAAAACTTATCTTTATGCCGACGATTCAACCTTTTTTAATTCAAATTCAAACTTTGAACAACTTAAATCACTAGGTGAAAGAACACTAAAGAAAGCATCTGAATGGTTCAAATCAAATGGATTTCTCCTAAATGAAGATAAAACTAAAGAAGTAACATTTTCTTTAAGACCGGTCAGTGAAAACAATTTAAGTGATAATTCAACTGACAGTGTTAAATTTTTAGGAATTTTTATAGACAAAACTCTGTCTTGGGGACCACATGTAGATTATATTAGTGGTAAATTATCCAGAGTAATTCATTTATTAAAACGATTAACTTACTGTGTGCATCAAAATTATATTAGATCGGCTTATTTTGCTTACTTTCAGTCAATATTTAGATATGGAATAATCTTTTATGGGAATTGCAGTAGGATAGAGGAAATCTTACTTCTGCAGAAAAGGGCTATAAGAGCAATCTCGAATGTAGGTCCTATAGAACATTGTAAACCCCTATTTGTTAAATTAAATATTCTAACTGTCATAAATATTTACATCTTTGATTTGATTTTATATGTTTTAAGAACTCCTGGTATAATTAAAAAAAGTGCTCATCAGTATAAAACTAGGATTAAAGATCAAGCTACTATTAATTTTGTTAGATTACATAAAACTTCAAACAGCCATAATATAGTTTCACTTAGAGTTTACAATAAATTAACCAACTTGATTGACAAGTATTCAGAAAAATCTTTCTGTAATAAATTTTTTAACTGGCTCCTGAAGAACCCATTTTATTCTATTGACGAATTTTTTAATATTCCTAATATTGATTTTTGATTCATTCCACTTAATAAACTTATATAATTAGCTCCTAAAGCAGCCTTTTCATTTAATCAACTTTTTATTTATACCTATTTTTTATTTAATTAATTAAATAAACTGTAAAGGTATATAATTGCTCATAATCAATTAACTATTTATTATTATTATTTCTATCTATTCATGTTTTGAATTTATATTCTTAAGAATCTATTGACTAGCATATATGTGCTGTACATATGACTTTGCCAATCCTATAATAGTTGTATGACAAATAAATGGAATTTGAATTTGAATTGTAATTTAGTTATCAGGTGAGAATGGCTTACACTATCGAATGCCTTAGATAGGTCCATAAAGATTCACTCCCCACATAGAGCAGAATGTTCTATGCTTGGTTGAGGAGTCTCTATACTACAAAATAATATTACATAAGATATATATTACAAATAATTAAAACAAAAATATAAACAGTGTTAAAACTAAAACTACATTAGACAGGTAAGAGATGATTTGAATATATTAACTGCTATATCTATACAGTGATTAACACCACCTGTTTCCAATGTCTAGCTATATAACAACTGTAATGTACCTTAATCTTTATTGGTACAGATATCGCAAGATGTAACCATGGTCTGTCTGTAAGTCTGTTATAACAGATTAATTAATGAAACAAAAACCTAACATTTCAATGTATGAACGACTCTCATTCTAGTCCTAAAATTTTTAACTTGTATGTTTTAATAAATTCACATATATTAACCCATTGTGTATATTGACCTGGCACTATTAGTAAACATGGCTTGTCAGCTCATCTATATTTGTAATAAGAATGTCCTTGTTACACTGCAGCTCAGTACTACAGGCCATTATTGTCTCCCTCCCAGCAGTCTGACTGCATATGTGGATGTGTCAGCGTGCATTTTTTAATATTTAAGTTGTAATTTTGTTGGTTTGTAAAATACAGGTTTAATACTAATACAATAAAAATGTTGTTAAAGGAAAGAGGTTTTTGTTTGTTCTTAAATCAAATTAAAGCCGAAAAATCCCAAATTAATGAATTGGATTATGTTTGAAACTTAATCATTGAATGTACAAAGTGATTCACCAACTAAAGTTAATGTATTTAGCGACTAAATTAATAATGTCCACAAAAACTAGGACTGTATTTCTTTAGTTAATATAAATGCAACTCTGCATGTAAAGTTTATGATGGTTATTAGAGACGATTCTTCGGATATTGAGAATAGTGTTGATTATTAAACTGAAATGTCCTACTGATATTCCCTACATTTAAAAACAAAAATATAATAGGTATTATAAACTACACGAAAATTATTAACTATCACTCTTCATTAAATAAATCATGTATAAATCTATAAAATCACAAAAATACTAACGGCATTAGCATTTCCTCCAAGCTGCATTTGGCGCAGTTGCAGCCATGTCCAGTTCGTATCGAGCTGTGTGGAGCGAACAAACGTCAAATGTACACCAAGGCTACGATGCACTGCTGAACAATCGATGCAAATGAACACCCCATATGTAACGCTTGACCACGTTGGCAGTTTGGCTTGGCAGTCAAAACAAGACTGTAAGAAATTAAATATTTTATTTATTTATGAAAAATGGAATATTGTATAACCATTATCAGCCAAATTAATACAATTCATGGCAATAATTACAAACTATTCACAAATAAAGTTATAGTTGAGAGCAGAAGTTTAAAGTTTCTCTATAAACATCATGCTTATTTTCTTGATCAACATTATTAAAATTTATTTAGCAGTAAAAAAAGATCAAATTAAATCTATTTAGCATAGAAATTGTTATGTAATGATAGACAATATAGATATCCAATCACAAAAACTTTACATGCTTTGCAAATTTAAGACTGTTGGAATTTAAATTGGTGATGAAATGAAAAATGTCTTGATTGTACTTTTTTTACAAAATCGAGGTTAGGACTACATAGTCCTCTCTTACACCTAACCATTATCATTAAACTTTTTATATTATTTTACTTTTAAAAATAATTTATAGAAGCTATTTCAATTGGTAAATAAAAAAAATATGAAAGTTATTAAATGAATTGTTAAATGATTTAAAAGGAAGAGTTTAGGAAAATTCATTAATAAATTATTAAATATATCAATAATATTACACCTGTTCTCAAATATAATAATACTTCAGAACGTGAAAATTACTTAAAAATACATGCGGTACTTTCATACCGCACCCTCAGTTTATAATACCCAGATGCCGTCAGTCTGCACAGCCAAAAGCGAACCCATTTCCTCCAGTGATGCAGGGTCTTATAGAGCTTGAACCACTATCATATGCTTTTTACATAAAAGTATATGTTTGGTGTAAAGAAAAGGAATCACTAACTTTTCCCAGGAAATGCTAATCATTTTTAATTCTAAAGAAAATAAATAAAAATTGTGAAAACTATTTTAGTGCAGTAATCATCCTTTGCTGCATAGTTATAGATTAGAACAAATATATGTATATTTTTTGTGGAGACAACTTACAGGCTATCTCTTCTAGGCCTGAACATTAATTTAATACAAACTCTTTATGCTAATATTTTAGTTCCAACCTATTAGTTGTTTATACAAAATTACAAGTAGTTTCTAAAGTATTTATAATATGCCTATATAATGTAAAGATTTGTATTCGACACACAAAAATTGGGTTATAGTAAAATGCCTACTTGATAAATAATATAAAAGATAAGCTAGTAACCAGAATAACTTAAAAAGCGTTCTTCGATTTCTCAGGAAAAATAGAACTTTTCTACAAACGAAATACTACCTCCCCTGAAATAAAAGTCTCTTCTTTCTGTGTTATGTAACAACATTTAATTTGAGAAACTTTATAAATTTAAAAATACACATGAGCCTAGCAGTAAAAATGTTCATATTGGCAAGCCATTTGCTGTTAATTTAAATAAATTTGATTACATATCTCTTATAAAGCTACTATTTTACTAATAAATAGCTCAAAAATGAATATAATACTTTAAACTTAGAAATACATAAACATTTTCTTTTTAGTCTCCTCTGAAAATACAATTTCTTGTTTTAAAAATGGTAAAAAATGTGTGTATACCTCTTGAGAAGGTTCACATCAATCACAGAAAACTTGCTTTTTACCAAAAAATCTAAAAACTAGTTTTTCATCTAATGGTGAAAAAAACCAACCAGTTATTTTAAAATTGTTATTTTTTGACAATTTTTTCATTTTACATTTTTTATGCTGAACACGATTATATTTAATTGGTTTTATGGTCAAAAACCATTGTATGCCCCAAACTGTATTTTTCCACAATAATTTTAAATGATGAAGAGATACATATTGTAGGTGTTAACCGTGATCAACTTGGGTATCAACCATGATAAATTTGGGTAGCATCCGTGATTAGCTAGGGTAGCATACGTGATCAACTTTGGTAGCTCTTGTGATCAACTTAGGTAACACAGGTTAAGATAGGCTAACATATCATTTATTAAACAATGCTGTTGAAAAATAGAGTTGGGGGGCATATAACGGTTTATGACCAGTTTTTCAATAAAATTATTTTTCGGTCTGAAAAATACACTTGTTACTGACCTTACCAAACATAACCCAACTGTCTATTATTCAATAAAAATTGGTAGTTTACGATAAATTTGGGTGCCTACCCTCCGTGAAGGCCTGCCAGCTGTCACTCCACCAAGAATATAGGTGAATTCGGTTTTTGTGGTTAATAGTTGGTGTATGCAATTATCGTCTGCTGGCCGCAATTCCTAATTCGCCGCAAAAGTAGTTTTTCCGTTATATCTCAAGAAATAATTGTTATGGGCCAAAATCATTCAAAAAATAAAATTCATTATCATCAAAATTAAAAGAGACGATTAAAATATGATTTAAATGAACAGAAATAACTTATGTCAAAAATACTTAAAGTTGTGACAACATTTTTGATATTTTTTTGGTAAAATATATGATTTACACGAATAAAAAGCATATCTTGTTAAAATATAACCAGACAATTCTTTACCAATTTCAGGCAGTTTCCAAATTTTGTTTGGTGATAAGAAACTCAATAATAACCAAATATAACAACATTAATAGACCTACGCATATTTAATTTTGACAATGCACAAGATAATACATACATAAACATAGAAAACAACTATAATTGCATACATATTTCATAGTTAGGACTGACAAATGAAATAATATAAACTATTGTACATTAAAAACAAACAAGACAATAAGTTACCACTAAAGCAATGACTGCTTTGAGGTCACCATTTTATAAAAAAAGTACTATAATGAAATAAGAACTTAACTGCAAACATTCTGAACAAAATAAAAATAAAATTTATCCTGGTTAACGAACATGACAAAATGGATAATATGGTACTCGTATTTATATGTACAATGCCTAAAGTTAGGAGAAATAAAATTCGCAGTGAAAGATAAACTCAATATTTGACTGCCTCATGCAATATACGTACGATACCAGTATCTTATTAGGAGCAAACATGTCAAACACTTACTAAGCTTTATGACAAATCTTGTCATTGGGAACAACCTGCTTAAAACTAAAATCAAGACTTTTGAATCATATGAAGCAAGTCATTAACAATGTTATTGATACTCATATTTTTTATATATCTTACTAGAAGCCTCAATAAACAAAAAAGTGTGTTTCATCAGGAATTAGGTTTGTAACTCAGCCAAGCTCTGATAACCCCTTTTTCCGTTGAAGGGATAACAGCATTGTGTAGTGATATTGTTTTGGCTAAAAACACTAAAAATGCTAACAACTACATTAATTTCTAGGTCCCTGACCTAAAATTATTGCTAATTAAAAACTTTGCTCAAAAAAGTTGCATACAACTACTTGAAATTATTGATAAAGTAATTCACAAAAGATAAGACAACAAAATATACTTCATTAAACTCCTATAAAAACAAGTTTATTTTCAACTAGCACAGTACCCAGCCTTCGTACAGAGTTTACGTTGATTTGTATTGTGCTTAATGCAATCAGTAATACAAAACATGTTCGTACTGGCATCTGTATAATGCAAAAGTGCGTTTTGGTCACGGTATACCTTGGAAAGTAGGCGGTAGGTATCACGCGCATCTCCTATGACATTACATAGGCGATATGGCAACAAAACACCAAAAAACTGTTCTAATTCCTGTAGTTTACAATTCCGGCTGATAAGTGGTAAATAACTTGCCTACTATTAAGCTGAATGCTTCTATGCATTTGGTAGATTTAGTTACCAGTATTTTATCGAATAATCAAACCAGGTGATTTCACACATGTAACATCACAGTCTACCACGCAGCTTCGTCGTGATGCCTACCGTCTTTTCTAGTTACCGTGGTTGTGGTTAGGTTTGGTACAGTATTTACTTCAGAACTATGTAAGTTGTGTGTGTTTATTCCAACAGCTAATTAATGAAACTATAAAAAACAGTTAACTGTCAAATTGGTATTGCTGTAGGGGTTGCATTAATACTTCTTAGAACCCCTGAGGTGGTTCCTTGATGCAATTTCAAAATAAAGATAGGCCTATGTGTTAACAGAGACCCTATCTTTATTTCCATGCAAAATTTCAGATGATTGGGTTCTGTAGTTTTACCGTGATTTGAGTAACACACATACAGACACCATTACATTTTTATTGTGATAATAAAAAATTCTATCCAAAGGTCAAAACTAAATGTTTATACAATATTGTAGAAGAATAACAATTTCATTGTGAATATTTAGAAAATGTTAATGCTATACGATAACAACTAATTGAAATATGCTAAAATGGGTCGTTTATCTAACAAGACGTGTCAAGATGTAACCTTTCAGTAAAATATAAACATAGCAGAATCTGTGTATTATATGAATAATATTACCTTATTTGTTGGAATAGCTCTTAGTTTCTTGAATACTAGTTGAATATCATTGTTATTAGGGGCTTCCTCAGACATTTTTCTCTGAAGATAATGTTTAGTCTGTTGTGAGTTGTGTTTGTGTTTGACAGTCGTCCGCAGAACCAAGCGTCAATTACAATTCAATCGTATGTTTGCAAGTTGCATTGCAATGTCCCCGTCACCATTTGCCAACCACCGCAGTGCTCACTTGATCATCTCTCGCCACACGTGTATACTAAGTACTGATATTTTCATTAAAAATACTATGTGCTATTCATACTATGTAAAAACTAATTTTAATCATTTGTTAATATTGTTTGGTACTATTACTTGTAGTAACATATATGAAGCCTCTAGTAACATACCAAATTATTGTGAGAAGATTTAATGTGGTTCAGTCGTATTTTTTATGTAAATAAACTCAATTCGTTATGCAAATATTTATTTATCTATATCTTCTAAATACGTTATTATTTTTGAAAATGATTTTAACGATTTTGATATATATACGATTGAATACGTAATGTTAACCAACCTTGAGATGAGTTCATCTTAGAAACGGTTCGACTTTCCAAAACCCAATTAAAACAGGTCAAACTTTCGGAATTCCTCCCAACCAAAATTTCCTTAGACTGCAACCAGTACCTCATAACGATTCGTTGAAATATTTCAGTATTATCTCACTTTTTGTGGCCATGTTTGAAAGTGTTACCTGGTGACTTATTAAACCTGATCTTTAAAATTGTTAGTTTAAGAATCCTGACCTATGCCTAATAAGAATATGAATGAACATTTTTTATAGTAGAAAGAAACAAATTAATTGTATACACTATGAAAAATTAGTAGTTATATTAAAAAAAAATTGGGTGTGCGTCGGACCACACGGTGGAAGTTATACTTCTTTGGCCATTCTCATACACCCACTCACGCACACAAACAGACAGGATATATAAATGAAATATAAGACATTTTTCAATATTATTCAATATATTTATCTTCAATATATTATACGTGACTTCATTATTATATTATACACCTATATTATCATTATCAGTAATTTCTTCGATTAAATTTCTTCGATTAACAATCGATTAATCGATAGTTCTTAAAAATTTGTTCTTACTTTTCAGCGTGACGCGGTTTCTCGACCAACATCCCATCCCAAAGTGTCTAATGGGCGCAAAGAAGTATAACTTCAATAAATATATGTTGTATATTTTTATTGAAGTTATACTTCTTTGCACCCGTTAGACACTTTGGGATGGGATGTTGGTCGAGAAACCGCGTCACGCTGAAAAGTAAGAACAAATTTTTAAGAACTATCGATTAATCGATTGTTAATCAAAGAAATTTAATCGAAGAAATTACTGATAATGATAATATAGGTGTATAATATAATAATGAAGTCACGTATAATATATTGAAAATAAATATATTGAATAATATTGAAAAATGTCTTATATTTCATTTATATATCCTGTCTGTTTGTGTGCGTGAGTGGGTGTATGAGAATGGCCAAAGAAGTATAACTTCCACCGTGTGGTCCGACGCACACCCAATTTTTTTATTTATAGTAGTTACTTAGTTCCTTATTTTCTTGTAATGATTTAATATTAAGTGTGAATACAGTTAAATCAAAGGTAATTAAAATATGTTAAAATTCTGTCATGCCGCCTTTTGCTTTGTGTGTAAAAAAACGTTGTATTTAGGAATTACTTATGCACATTTGTGGATATATAACAGTGCTAACTCTATCGTCAAATGTAGTTCTTAGGTACTACCTTAAATGCACATGTAAGAGCAGTGAATGATCGTAGATTAGCTTATATTGAATAATAGGTTGTTTAGCCATTATTTGAATCAGTTTGGAAATTGATAGATAAATTTCTATTACTAACATGCTTCTGTCTATGTCCATATGAATTATGACTGAAACATGTAAGTAATGGTTGATCATCTGTCCAGGACTAAAATGAAATTAAATGAAAGACGACTTATTTTTATTTTTAAGGTGAGATTAGGACAAGACAGTTCTTTACCTTATCAAAATTATCAAAACTAATCATATAAATAACACAAAACATTACTACTAATACAATATAAACCAATTGCAGCATATAAGTAATCAGCATTAAAAAAACAAAACTCAACATATCAAACATAAAAAATAACTTTAAAATCATAACTAACAAATGAATATCTTCACAAAATAATACAAATCTTCAAAAACACAATCATCCATCACTCATACATACCACCCGCAAACCATGACCACCAAACCAAATATTTTCGGTTCTTAACACTTCCCTGCTCAGTTTGTCAAGGTCTGGAGTGGTATATGTTTGTTTTTTACCATTTGCCTTATTAGACATATTAAATAACATTTTTAAAAGTTTCTATATACGTTGCTGTGAATGTTTATATAAAATTGATGATTTTTTAACTGTAAATTGGGGAAGCCATAGCTAGTTTCAGAATTATGACCTAGATTATATGTTAATATTATTACTATTATAATAGATAAACCATCTAATAGGAATATTTGTGGCAGTAATTTTGTTAGTTTGTGTGGCCAGCAACCACCGCTGGTTTAAACTGCATTACATTTACATGGGACTACACTAGCGCTCCACAATGGACCACAAAAACAGCTGATATTTTGAGATTCAAAATTTAACATTGGATGGGAAATCTATTTGTGTATAAAATCAATGCTATTATGTAGTCTCACATTAATTTAGCTTTAGTTATTTTTCATCTAATTTTATTGCTCTAGCCATTTTGTATATTGAATTGTATTTTGTGTCTATTTTAATTTTTTGTACATTGTCATTTAGTGTAAAAATCTTGATTTTTGTCCATGCACTGTTATGTGTTTTATGACAATAAAATTTTTGAATCTAGAATGCACCCGCCCGCTCCATTTACAGGTCCTGCAAAAATAGGTCCTTTAGCTCCGCCCCGAAGCGAAGGCCCTTGCCTATAATTTTGATATTGTCAGGAAGCATATTCCATAATTGGCACCCAGATACAGTAAAAGATCTATTGTACAGGGCAGTGTGATGAATTGGGACTGATAGTAAAAAGACTCTCTGATGATTGTTTCTAATGCTTATTTCAGAAATGAACTTGAAACGCTCGGGCAGATAGCTTGGAGTTCTGTCATTTAAAACTTTATGAAGAAGATTAAGTACGTCATAATCTCGACGCTGTTTCAACTTCAAAACAGATATTTAGCGAAAAAATGGTGCAACATGATCCTCACGACGTAGGTTAAAAATAAAGTTAATGCAGTAATTTTGTGCTATTTGAAGTTTGTCCGAGAGCTTAACAGTCATATAATTGATAATGGTAATCATTGATAAATGACTTATTTTAAAGGGAAATTTCCTTACTATAAACTGTGGTGCTTCTATGGCAAAAATTGTTTAGATTGTTTTCAGCTCTTAACACTTGCCTCTCTGCCCTGCTCAAGTGGTGTATGTTTGTTTTTCACCACTTGCCATATTAGACATATTAATTATCATTTTTAAAGTTTCTATATACGTTGCTGTGATTGTTGCACATAATATTGTAATACAGTGTGTCAATTTGCATCTACATGTCATTGCATTTATCTTAATTACTTAAGCATGATCTTATTTATAAAAAGACATTAATGGATTGATTATTACTAACAAAGACACATAAAAAAAAATTAGGAAATTCATGACCTCCAATGCCTTACATTTTTATTTGCAATACTTTTTTAGTTGTACTGATTGACATTTATTTGACTTATTACATATTACACAACATTAGAACTAAGACATTTTATTTTGCCAACATGAAAAGACAATTTCATATTACAATTTCAAATATTACTACTACAATAAATATATACTGCAAGTATAACGAGGGTATACGTAATGCATTAGTGGTAGAAAAATTATTTGATAAACTGTAGTCTAATCCTCTTCATTGTTTCTTGTTCTTCATGGTATTTGCTCGTAACTAATTTAGTAAATTTACAACACAATCAGTTGTATGTTTTACTCATTATTTACTGTTAAGTGAAACATATTTTTGTCAAAGCAAAATTATTTTACAGATTTTTTTATTTGAAGTAAACTCACTGAATTTTAGTGAACCTTTTTGCTTATAAACCTAATGATGTGCCTATTGAATTTCCTTTATTAAATGACTGTGTAAGAGGTTATTTTACTTATTTAATTAATCTTTTTAAATGAACACATTTTAAATAAGGTAAGTAATATCACTGGTTGTTTATACAGTAATACAAATATATATTTACTTTTGGTAATTTGCAAATAAATAATTTGCTATTTAGGTAGCAACGCAAGTACTATGAGTGAGGTACTGTAAATAAACTTAATATTGTGATTTTACGTGATACAATTATTTAATACCTACTAATATTTTGTAGTAAAACATTAGGGGCCGAAGGCCAAGGTGTCTCAAGCACAGCAAGTGATAGGGTTGGCACACGAAGCATGCAGGGGTGTCCCCTAGTTGTTTTTAACACTTTCTTAACCCTGCAGTGGTGATGTACTTCTCAGTAGCTGCCACTTAGACAGTGTTCCGAGTTGTCACTTAGTCACATTTATCATTTTGAGATTATATTAATTTACGGCTTGTTCACCACTCCTGTGTATGGTCTTCTACTACACCAGCATCACCACTCACGTCTTGAATATTTACTTCAATTAACCTAAGACATGTTTTATTTTCGTTTATTATGCATAAATACCTGAAACTAATGAACTTATAACATTTTTAATGAAATATTATTTAAAAAGAACTACAGTAATTAGAAATCTGTTAAGTTAGTTTGTTTTGTTTATTTTTAAAGTTTATTTTTTTACAACCACATTTAGTTAAAACAACAGGGGTTATGAGCCTACCCCAAGAATGACAAGAGAGAGAATGATGCAGATAAATGTAACATGAACCAACAAGACCGACCGGTATATGAGGGGACTATAGGACAATGCAAAGAAGGTTGAGTGGAAGAGAGGATTTAATAGTCCTAACTCCGCCTAATAAAGACAATTTTCATTTCATTTCATTTTCATTTCATTTCAAAGAGAGTGGCTACAAAAAGAACCGAAAAACTAATTATTCTTGCCAGAAGTGCTGTACTTATGTGTACCTAGAACATGTAGGTATTATTTCCAAAAACTGTGCCAATAAAAAGGTGAGATCTAAACTTCTATCATGAACTCTCGGACCACAGTCACCAATGATGTCAAAAAAATGCATTTCATCATTAAACAAGGTAAATAAATATATGAAGCATTGTAAAAAATCCATTTTATATTTCACATTGAATTATAATCAACTGCTGAAGTTATCGTTTAAGGAAGTTTATGAAAACGTCTCTTGGAATGGAATGGACCTCAGCAAGGTCTTTGACAGTATTTCACACGAAATTTTGCTAAATAAATTAGAATATTATGGGATCCGCAATGAGCAATTAAACTTCTTCAAAACATACTTGTGTGGTAGATTACATATGTTTTGTGTTGGTGATCAATATTCATCTCGCCAAGAGGTTC
Organism: Stictocephala bisonia; assembly: GCA_035578905.1. Lineage (NCBI taxonomy): Eukaryota > Metazoa > Arthropoda > Insecta > Hemiptera > Membracidae > Stictocephala > Stictocephala bisonia. The sequence continues at coordinate 19,448 of JAQJVL010003661.1, read as the reverse complement.
TTGCTGGGGTCCCCCAGGGTTCCGTCCTTGGTCCTCTTTTGTTTATCTTGTATGTAAATGATTTGCCAATAAATCTGGACTGTACAACCATTTTATATGCTGACGATACCTCTTTAATTGTAAAAGACAACTGTTTGGCTAATGTCCTAACCCACACTAATAGGGTAGTTAATACTGCTAATGAATGGTTTGAATCAAATCTTTTAAAGATCAATGAAAGTAAGACTGAACATATACTATTTACATTAAGACACTTTGAAATAGAGGACGATATGATACATCCAGGGCAGTTAAACTTCTGGGTGTGTATTTAGATCAAAAACTTGTATGGAATGAGCACACTAATAATTTAGTATCCAAACTATCCAGATTGTGCTTTTTACTGAGGAAATTAAAGAGTTGTGTTAGTAATGACTTAATGAAAATTGCCTATTTTAGTTTTTTCCATTCTCATTTATTATTATATGTCAATATGTTATGGGGTAACAGTGTGGGTGCTGATGAAATATTTAGATGGCAGAAATGAGCACTAAGAATTATGTTTGGATTAGGTTACAGGGAAATTTGCAAAGAGTATATTAAAAGCTATAATATAATGACTGTTCCTTGCATTTATATTTATCAAAATTTAATGTTTGTTAGAGAAAATATTGTAAATTTTATTGACTTTACAAATGTACACAATTATCATACCAGGCATGCCAAAGATTTAGTTTTACCAGTCATAAGATTGGGTAAGTATGCTAAGAGTCATAAGTATTTGCAAATAAAACTCTTTAACAAATTGCCAGCGGTATTGAGATTGTTATGCATTAAGGAATTTAAAGCTAAAGTTTCAAAATGGCTGCTAACACAAGTATTCTATTCTGTAGAGGAATTCTTAAACTCATAGACAAAAACAAAATATCTCAATATATTTCTCTGTTATTTAGATTTAAGTTTTCTATGTATAAGCTATTAATTTATTTACTATTTATTTATAAATAGATGGCCAGATGTGTAAGGTATTGAAACATAACTTTCAAATTGTTCAAAGTTCAAAATAACTTCAAACCTTGCCAAGTAATTAAAGTGGCTGAATCTTTAAGTAACTCCAAGAGTGAGGACTATTACAGTCTCGCCAATTATGTAATTAGACTACACTCATCCTACACTCATATAATCATTCATATTCGCCTTAAAATACCAACAACATTGTGTTGGCGTCTCATATGTAAGAATAAGAATAAGAATTTCGATATTAGCTATTTGCTTCATCCTCTTTTTACCAGCTGCTTGTACAAATGGTGAAAATTAGTTTATTTTTCATTATATATTTTTTAATTTTTCTCGTTTTTTCTTTAACAAAATTTAGATTTTATACTATTTTTGTCATTTTTCATCAATGTTAAGAAATGTATTAAATAACAAGCAGTTAAAAAACAAGTTAGTTACCTCATCACATTGTTTTAACATTCCAGAATTTTTTGAAAGGTAGATTACCAAGTAAATATCTGAATTTATTTTGTTTTTTATTGTAGTTTTTGAAGCAATATATTTTGTTCCACAACAAGATTTAACTTAACTCATATTTTAGGTAGTTATCAATATATATTATTAAAAATCACTATTAGCTTTTAAGATTACAATTGTACCCAATCTTTGTCTTAATTAAAAAAACATATTGAATATAACTTTATAGACAATATTTATAATGTACTGACTAATTAACATATTCTCAAACTACCTAAGCTGTTTCGGTATTTTTCCCGTATTATTTTAAGAAATTATTTTTTTAAATGTGTATATGGTCTCTTGGACCACAGTCACCAATGATGTAAAAAAATGCATGTCACCATTAAATAAGGTAAATAAATATATTAAGCATTGTAAATAATCCATTTTATATTTCACATTAAATTATAATCAACTGGTGAAGTTATCGTTTAAGGAAGTTTATGAAAACATCTCTTGGAATGTCGATATTAATCATTTGCTTCATCCTCTTTTTACCAGCTGCTTGTTTCTTGAGAAGTTTCTGTTTTCTTGTTACATCACCACCATGCTGAAAAAAGTAACAGTTAGAATTCTGCTTGACTAAACAATTATATAGCAAATCTAAGGGCAATAAAGATTTGAAAGTTAGAATCAGCTTTCTTAATAAAAGAATAAAATATAGTCAAAGTAAAAATATAATGTACTCAAAATTTGTATATAAGTATATAGATATAAGCATCAAATAGTTTCAAGACATATATCTTTGTATAGTAACAACATCCTAATTATATAGTACAGACTCATTTAGTTTATAATTAATAATTAAAGTATAGGTTAAAACCGAATGTTTTAAAATGTTATTAATGATCGACAATAACCCAGAAGAGAGAATGTCAGTAGATACTATGGGCTGTTAAATATGTATCGGAGTAGGTATAGTTCTTGCAGATTATTTCAACCATACTAATTAAATATAGTAAATAACAATCAATAGAAGCTCTCCCTTGAGTATATATCTGATCAGTGTTTAATAAAAATACTCGTACATTATCATATTTTGAAGACCAGCGTCTAGCAATGATTTTATAATTTAGGCTAGGTATTAATTTAACAACATTATGGTGTGTTGTTAAATTAAAAGTAACAGTCCCTGTTGTAGGTATTGGATGGATTAACAAAAACCTTAACAATTTTATGTTTCAGTATTAACCCTGGAAATTGGAATGGCTTATAATAAATGACACTAATGGTAAGCATTCTTAAATGTTACGATGCAGTTTGTTGATTTATATTTTCATGTGAGAGAGTGAAAAAAGAAAAAAAACCATATGAATGTAATTGTTTATTATAATGAAAAACAATATTAAAATTCTTGTTTTGAGTCATTTTGGCTAATTCGATAACAAAAAATTAGAGATGGGCAGATATATAAAATCATAAAAACAATATTTTTTTTAAGTGAAAATTTTGTTATACTGTTTATAGTTCCCAATAAATAAAAAGCTTAACCCTTTAACGGCTGAGGAATCAGGCAAGCTTAGTACCCCCAGCGCTACATTCGTGTATACACGTTTCCCTGCGTAGTGCCGTCAGCGCTACACTCGTGTTAACACGAACGTTGACAGCAGCTGTTTCCTGATATTGTACTGCTTTTACTAGTGACTTCTAATGCTATCTTGTGGTGTTATTTAGTACTACGAGAACCGTAATGTGTCTCACTCTCATGGAATATTTTGTAACTGCTTGAGGAGCACATGGAAATAAGCGATTCTCGCCCGTATTGTTTCTCACATTGAGCGGGAACGAGCGATTCTCGACCGTATTGTTTTTCTTACTATAAGTGAAGTGTGTGTTCATGATAAGTGTTTTATAGTGATGTTAGTACTTATAAATAATTAAAATGGGTGACGAAAGTTTTATTAGAAGATTCTTAGAAGAACCTAGTTCACAGTTAGATTGGTTATCTGAGGATGACGACTCTGACGCAGACCCGACCTATATTTCACAAGGTAATGACAGTTTTGATGACTTATCTATTTCTGAAGCCAGTGATATTGATGACCCACAACCTAGCACGTCTAAAAAAGATATTACAGGCCAGAATAAAAAACGAAAGTATACAAAAAAACCTAAAGTGTTCAAACCTAAAAAGAAAACTAAGAAAAACGCTAACTCCAAGTTCCCACACGTCTGGAAACAATCCAATTTTGTACCAGTAAATTTCCCTTTTGATAATTCCAACAGTGGCCTACAAGATTCAGATAACTTTCCAGATTCATGCAGAGAGATTGATTTTTTTGAAAAATTATTCCCAGAAGAGGTAATAGACTTTATTGTTACGGAAACCAACAAAGAATTTATGTATGTCGTAAACAATGCCCCCCCCACCTGACAAATCAAGATTAAAACAATGGCTACCCCTCACACCGAATGAGTTTAGAGTTTTTTTGGCAACTACCCTTCTAATGGTACACGGGAAAAAAACAACATTGATGACTACTGGTCTAACGACCCACTTCAAAAGAATAGTGCTGTTTCTAATTGCATGTCTAGAGATAGATATAAAAATATACTTCGGTTGCTGCACTTTTCTGACAATACCTTGCCGCCGGCCTATGATAGGCTTACAAAAATAAAAAATCTGGTTGATATGTTTAGAGAAAACTTTTCCAAAAACCTTGTTCCTTTCAGAAATCTCTGTATCGATGAAAGTCTGCTCCTTTTCAAAGGCCAACTAGGATTTAAGCAGTTTATCCCTTCAAAAAGTAGATTTGGAATTAAATTGTATGTGTTATGCGACTGCGAAACTGGTTATGTCCTAGACTTAATTGTATATACTGGTAAAGAGAGTGAAATTGAAAATACAGAAAACTTGGGTACATCTGGAGCTATTGTCACAACCTTACTGAAACCTTATTTGAACAAGGGACATTGCTTATACATCGATAACTTTTATTCCAGCCCTGACTTGTTTCAGTTCCTTCACCTCAACAGAACCAATGCTTGTGGTACTGTTAGAGGAGATAGACTAGGTATGCCCGAGTTCAATGTCAATTTACATGCCGGAGAAAGAGAGGTTTTAGATGACGGTACAATAATGGCTCTTAGATGGGTGGATAAAAGACAAGTCATCATGTTAACGACCGAACACGATAATACAACCGTTAATAAAGGGAAAGTAGATCGTAAAACAAAAGACCCCATTATAAAACCAAAATGTGTTGCAGAATACAACAGTAATATGGGGGCTATCGACAGATCAGACATGATGATCGTCAACATAGAATGCATTCGACGTAGTACAAGATGGTACAAAAAGTTGTTTTTCCATCTTGTAGACATGACAGTCCTCAATGCGCACACATTATACCTGTGTAAAACAGGGAAAAAACCAACTTTGTCCCAGTTTCATCTCGAGTTGGTTCGCCAACTTCTCGAGAAATATCTTGAGCCTCGTCAAGTTAAGAAGGGTGGCCGTCCATCTGGGGATAACCCGACTAGACTTACAATGAGACATTTCCCCTCTTATATACCTGCAACTGAAAAAAAGGCAGGACCATGTAGACCTTGTGTTGTATGCAAGTTTACTCAGAGGCGAGAGAAAAAGAGACGTGAAACCAGATACATGTGCGCGGAATGCCAAGTAGCGTTATGTGCGGCACCATGTTTTGCTGAGTTCCACGAACTCAAAAATTACTAAAACCCTCAGAATAAACCATAAAATAGTGTAAATAATGTATATAATTTAAAATTAGTAAAATAGTGCAAATAGAAAAAATATATCCCTCAACATCCAGTGACGAACATTGCAAATTGATCTGGGTAAGTGTATTATTATTATTATTTATATTATTTCACTATTTTATATTAATATTTTAATTTATTAGCATGTTATCTGCAGATTTATATAACTGTTGAACATACTCTTAAAAAACATTGACATAAAATAGTTTATTCATAAGGAAACAAACGTTTGAGGACTGAGCGTCAAAACTCGTAAATTTTACCGCGATTGCTCCGCCGTGGACCGACCACGCCACTCGCATTAAACAGCTCGGCAGTGACGGCGCATCGAAACGTGTTAACACGTCAACAGCAGTTAACACGTTCACTGCTGACATGGAAATTCATTATTGTGCAAATGCTGAAATATTTTATTTTATTTTTGGATGTTTATTATTTCATAATTTATTATGTACATGTTCACGAAATGTTTTATTCAAAAATTAGCAATATAATGTAAAAAATAATAAATGACGCCAAGTGGCGTCGTTCTTTTTTTACGTTCTTGTTGGCTTGCAAAAAGGCGGGAGTGACGCCAACTGGCGTCATCAGCATACAAGGCACGTTCTGTGTGACGCCAACTGGCGTCATCAGCATTGGACATGTTAAGGGGTTAAAGGACATATATCTTTAAAAAATTCCTTATCACTCCAATTCAATACATTTGCAAAGACATCAAAAAAGCATTTGATAACGCATTTAAAAAAAAAGTAGCATAAAAATTACGTTATTAGCAAGCATTTGTATACTCTACGACTAACCCTTTTTATCGGGTAAATGATGCATACTAGCGGGGAAGTCAATAGGATGCTGACCTCGGGCATAGTGGAGGGAGGATTGGCTAGTTTGACAATCCTGTCAAAAAAGTGACATATTTACTGCAATTTATTTGGGGCACATTGTAAAATGTATGTATGCTTACCATTCCAGGGTTAAAAACTAACAGAAAAAACAATTAAAGAAGGGGATTATGTGAGAATGTTCTTTAATGACTGAACAACTCTATGGCAGCATTTGTGGCTTTAACAATGCATGAGATATATCAAGCAATTTACTTTAGGAAAGTCCTGGCAGATTTTACCAGCTGTGAAAAATATTGCAGAATGCATGTCTCTATGTACTTTAGCTAAATATGAAAAAGGGGTGAATGAATGAAAATACTTATTTACTGAGGCAAAAATTAGGACCTCACATGGTCCTTTCTTAAATTTAACCTTAAAAATATAGATAAAAATTATATTGAAAAAATTAACATTTATAGAAAAATGTAAAACAATGAAAAAAGCTAAACAAAAATACACACACATATTTATATATATATACCATATACAGTAGGTATGATATTATTTAGTAGGTATGAATGTAGTAAGGTGTAACATGGTCATTGTATCGTAGATTGAAAAGAAAACGTACACAGTATTTTTGTGCCCTCTGTAGTCTGCAACTCAGGGTCTCAGTCATGTTTAATTTATTACGATACTACAATAGTTAAAGTAAGGGAAAACAAGTGCTTTTACAAGTAACAGTTTTTTGTGTTGAAGTGAATGAAGATAACATCCGTGAGTGGATTCATACCCTAATTATATAGGCTTTGAACATCCAAGGAATGAAAAAAAACATAGAAAGCACAATATTGCATTTACTATTAAATATTTTGCAGAGTATCTGAAAATTCATTTATCTATGATATTTGTGCCCGTTAACTTTAATTACTAGGAGTTTACTGTACAAAATTGATCAGATATTAGTTTTTATGTTAATCAGTTAACTTTGATTACTAGGAGTTTACTGTACAAAATTGATCAGATATTAGTTTTTATGTTAATCAGTTAACTTTGATTACTAGGAGTTTACTGTACAAAATTGATCAGATATTAGTTTTTATGTTAATCAGTTAACTTTGATTACTAGGAGTTTACTGTACAAAATTGATCAGATATTAGTTTTTATGTTAATCAGTTAACTTTGATTACTAGGAGTTTACTGTACAAAATTGATCAGATATTAGATTAGTTTTTATGTTAATCAGTTAACTTTGATTACTAGGAGTTTACTGTACAAAATTGATCAGATATTAGTTTTATGTTAATCAGTTAACTTTGATTACTAGGAGTTTACTGTACAAAATTGATCAGATATTAGTTTTTATGTTAATCAGTTAACTTTGATTACTAGGAGTTTACTGTACAAAATTGATCAGATATTAGTTTTATGTTAATCAGTTAACTTTGATTACTAGGAGTTTACTGTACAAAATTGATCAGATATTAGTTTTTATGTTAATCAGTTAACTTTGATTACTAGGAGTTTACTGTACAAAATTGATCAGATATTAGTTTTTATGTTAATCACATTTAATGAAAATATTTACTTACCAGTTTTGCTGTTACATCTTTTCTATAAGCCTTGATATTATCTCTAGCAAGAATTTTACCTCCCACGGCAGCTTGGATTGCAACCTTAAAATAAAATTATTCTACACTAATAAAATACTAACAAGCAGATAATATTGCTCTCACGATTCAAGATGAGAAATTATTAAAAACTAAAAGAATACTTGATCTAGCCACCCTAAATAATCATTTTAGATCCTGGAAGCTAAAGCTCAATACAACAAAGACAGAAGTAACCTGTTTTCACCTCAGTAATAGACTAGGTAATCTGAAATTGATCATATTTTTCGAATGTGTTAGGCTGAAACGCAATGAGCATACATAGTACTTGTTAACCAGTTTAGAACGATCTCTTCGTTTTAAAAATCACCTACAAAAAACAGCAGCTAAAGTGAGAATGAGCACCAACAATGTGCAGCAACTTGATAATCATAGTGGAGAGCTAACGCACAAGTTCGGCATGCTACTTTACATGGTCCCTGGTTTACACCACTGCTGAATATGGTGAGCCTGTGTAACATGTATGAGAGGCTTAGTAGTAACATGTATAAGATATTGATATACAACTAAATAAGGCAATTTCCCTCATTGCAACCCTTCTACCATGCCTTAGAGTGATGTGTAACATAGTTCCTCCAGATATAAGACGCAATTAGGCATTTCTTAGATATCTACTCCCAATCTCCCTGTTTTGGAAGATATCCCACAACATGCAGGACAATTTAAATCTAAAAACCCCACCTCTTCGACTAGCTTCCCAGTTAACCTACAACAGTTTTTTTGCCAAAAAATAACTGGAGTTCATTTGTGATATGTTTGTCAGTCGACAAGTTTTTGGTATCAGATCCTATGACCATCATCGGTGGAATGAAGCTTCTGCATAAGGAATGAAAATGTTGAGTCGTTTTGCACGAGAGTGGGAAGATGCAACTACTGGAAATACAAGTGGGGAATGGTAAATTATCAGTCATGTGATTGCAGAGTCGAAATTCAAACTATGGATCACACAGTTAATTATTGTTAAGTTAGGATAAAGGGCACTAGGCCAGGAATTAGTATATTGGAGAGATAGGACATCAACAAACTTACCTTAAAAGACAAGTTCACTAACACCAGAGTAGTAGTAACAAACACAAAATAAACTCATTAATAATCATTGCGTTCCTTTCAGGAAATATTAGCTGGTCTTCATTCAATTGGAGAAGCAGGTGTTGCGAAATTTGGATTTAGATCTTTGACGGGAGAGCAATATTTAAACACTAAGACACAAATACTTTGTATTTTAGATTTTATTTATTGATCTGATTTTTAAATGTTTCATCCTCCTACTTTTAGTTTGGTAGCTGGTTTTGAAAGCCATATACATTTCAATTCATTACTATTCATTTACTTTTTTTAGAGTACACATTAATGGATTACTTCATTACACTATAGTATTTTTAGATTAACACGGAAATAGACATACATGTTATACCTACAGATAACACCCTGTATAGGTAAAATATCTATACAGGGTGTCTCTGATAAGCTCTCTTGGTTTTTGTTACTGGTTCATTTAGAATCACAAATATCATATTTAAAGTGTCCAAAACATCTTCGTTATCCTTCCAGCCACCATTTTGTTTTTCCAATTTTAAATTTATATCTCAAAAACCAAAAAGTTCATTAAGCTGTAATTTTGTATAGCTCTTTATAACATAGACATAGGTTTGGAGAAAAATTGTTGGTTTTCCAGTGTCAAACATTTCAAAATGATGGACATTTATAATTTTAAACCCCAAGTAACTCCTAAAGCAATAATTATATTGAAAATTATAAGAAATATGTTTTTTAGAAAATTTAATTACTGATTCAGTGGTATACAATTTTCAAAAATCGGATGAAAAATAACAAATAAATAATAATTTATGTGACAGTATATACAATGCAACATGCCAGTACAATGTGTAACACACATGTAACAGCTGATAATAATAAAGTAATTTGTGCTAGTCTTAAATCAGCTTATTAGTACAACAATAAAGTTTATGTAAACATCTGATTTAAGAAGATCATATTTACTTTTTTATTATCAGCTGCTAAATAATTACATTTCCTAAAAGCGTTATTCCTTGTAACTTTAATATAATTATTGGTTTATGAGTTATTTAGGATTTAACATTTTAAATATCCGCCATTTTGAAAATTTTGATACTGGAAAACCAATAATTCTTTTCAAAGTGTATGTCTGTTTTATAAAGGGCTATGCAAAATTACAGATTAATACATTTTTTGGTTCTAAATATATAAATTTAAAACTGAAAAAAAAAACAAAGTGGCGGCTGAAAGGATAGCCGAGGTGTTTTGGAGACTTTAAATATGATATTTGTGATTCTAAATGAACCAGTAACAACAACCAAGAGAGCTTATCAAAGAGTTCAGAGACACCCTGAATATATACATATGTAACTAACTGACTGACTCACTCTCTCACTCATGTACATAAATTATGGCAAACATTTAGATGAGTTTAATTTCTGTTTATTATTCCCTCATAAACTCCAATGCCAAATACAAAGTGCATTATGAATTTTTCAACTATTTTTGTTCACTAAAAAACATCTATTTTTAATCAGTTTAACATTGTAAATTACAATTTTAATAAACAAATTGTTTCATGTGCAAATGCACCTTTACCTTGCATTGGCAAAATTGCAAATGCAATTTTGCCAATCTTAAACTAACCATTGAAAAATAAACCATGAACCTCCAATTGCAAATACCTCCATGGTAAGAATCTGTTAAGTTCCCTTGACATTCGGGCTATCAAGTTTCTACTGTATGGTTAAAATAATAATTCTTTCAAACATAAATGTAATGTATAATGTAGTTATTCAACGAAAATGTTACCGTATGTATAAGCATGTATTCTTTATGGAATGGTTTATAGCAGTGATGATTTCCACCAATCAGACTATCTGATTAAAATGTTCATCTCTTCACTAAGTTGTGTTATCTCTACATGTTGAATGAAGAACGTTTTATATCTGTAAATACTAATTCTGTATGTTGGACAGAAGTTCTATTATATCCTTGATTATACACCTACAATAGATATCTCATCTAACAGAAATATTTGTGCCGGTAATTTGGTTAGTAAGTGAGGTCTGCAACCACAGCTGGTTTAAAATGCATTATATTTACATGGTACTAGACAACGCTCCACAACTGAACCCCAAAACAGTTGATAATTAGTAACACAATTTTTGACATTGGATGAGAAAACTATCTGTGTGTACAAAATCAATTATTATAGTTAATAATCAAAATAATGTATTAATTTTAATAATCTTCAAAATAAAATTAGCCTGCCTCAGCAAAGCTTCAGTGCACTTTTTTTTAATTTAAGGAAAATATTATGTAAAGATTAGCAACATTTTGGAACATGTTTATTTCAAATAAACATTCATCCTTTTTCAAACAAACATTGCTAGATTCAGCATACAGCATTTTAGTTTTCAAACCTTACTTTCTAAGTAGTAAAAGGATGAATCAAGTAGGATACTTTCTCCTAGCGTATCTGAGTAACCCCCTCACAAGTATGAAAAAATATTGCTATAAGCCTTATTGAAACTAACCCTAAATATGTCAGTTCAATGTACCATACAGGATGGAAAAAAATATAGAAACACTTTCACAACTTTTGTATGACTTCACTTGTAAAAGTAAAATATTGTACATAATCATGGTTACAAAGAACATACTTAGCGACGTTTCATCTTTTCAGGGGGATGACCCACAAGGGGTTGAACAAAAATCTTCTTCAAAGTAAGCCTAGGTCCAGTTTGGTATCAAATGAAAGGTCTATTCAAGAGAAATGAATTGCTGACAAACTGGACTTCGAAAGGTTTGTCTTTTCCAGAGTAGCGGTCATTTGAATTTCAAAGTTACTAATTTGAACAAATTATTTATCCGCTATTTAACGGTTTCTTGTGAATTATTCTGTTCAAAATCTATACTTTATGAAACACAATTATACAAAAAAATCAATGGAAAAAATAACATTGTAAAATCATTCCTATATTTTTTCCACCCCGTATATATATTTACATTAAATTCATATGCAAATATGTAAATTTGATCCATGATTTGAATTGCAGATCTGGGATTAAAGGTAATGCTAAAGGTAAAGAAATGTTATTGGTTTATGAGGTGTTCCTGAAATATACACATTACTTACTTCAACTTGTTGCCGGGGAAGTATTTCTGCTAGCTTAGCACATACACGTTTTCCAATTGCTGGGGCTTTGGATTTGTGCACAATGGTTGATAAAGCATCAACAGCTTTACCATTCATTAATATATCCATCTGAAAGCAAAAACGGAACACACAGCAATTTAATTTTGTTTGGTTGTTATAGAAATATTTTTACCCATAAATAATCTGTGCAAACTTTTTTTTCAATTAATCTCAATCAAATCTATATTGAGAACAATATCATACTCTTTGAACATTTAAAATACTAAGAAAGTTGATTTAATCTGTAAACTCAAACAACATTTTGGAATTACATCAGTCGAATAAAAATTTATATTATAAAATACTTCTACTTAAAGCAAAAAAGCAGATCCAATGTACTTTACTTAGTAAGGTGTAGTAATACGTCGGTGAGGGACTCCATAAGTGTGAAACTTTGTAATATGTGTAATAATACATAACATGCCATCGTTGTATGCATTATAATTGCTACACAGTATATTGAATACCAACAATGGAATTTTCAATTACTTTGGAACTACTCTTTCAATTATTTGAAACAATGGAATGTTTGTACATAAAATGTGGACTACAGAAGCTTCTAAATGACAATTAAAATAGTTAAAAGTTCAAACTGATTAATAAATATTTCAGAAGCCAACCATTTTTTTTTTTTTTTTTTTTTTTTTTTTTTTTATGAAGAACTGTAGATTCCTAACAACACTTGTAGTGAAATAAATGTTTCAAGAGAATTGCCTCAAGAGTCTATTTTATGCCAATCCATACAAAAATCTCTATAGAAAAGAAACAATCCTGCACAAAAAAACAAATATGCATTTTATTCGGTTTTTAAGCTGACTCTACTTAGATAAATCCTCACTTATTTCTTGTAGTGAGTTTACGGCACTTTGCTGTAGGAATGGGAATATAATAAAACTGCTATGTCACAGCCGTCACTCCTATTGTCTGCTAACAGGGTGTTTCTTTTTACTGGGTCACCATTGTGATCTTGTAAACTATAAACCTGACAGCAAACATTAAATTTTAAACATTCCCTTTTTTACTAAGGATTAAAAATATGTAAGTAACGTTTTTCTTAATGGCTCAATTTTTTCTAATGGAACACCCAATATTTTATCACTTATCACCATAGCCAGCTGTTAATTAGAATCGTGCCATTGTTGAAACATAAACAATTACTAACCTATAAACTTTCAGTCTGTCAACTGTCAACTTTTCACTGTGCCAATTATTCTGCATTACCTAATATAATAATTGTTTTATTATTTTTACGAGTTTTTTTATGGAATTTACAAAAATTTTAAAACTAGACATGGTTGAAGTGTATTTTCTAAGAAAGAAAAACAGTAGTGCAGCAAGTATCACATATCAAGACAGATATTCTAATATTACCCCAGTAGCACTAACCGTTGGCCCAACGTTGAAAAATGGTTGGCATGGTCGGGGAATCGTTGGCAAAAATTCCAACCGTCTGCCAACGATGGGCCAACATTTTTTTATCGTCATTGGCCCAACAAATTAAATAATTGTTGGCCCGCTGTTGGCCGGTAGTTATTTATTGACTTAATAATGAAATGTGTCTTATCAAGTAGTTAAAAACGTAATCTAAAGTTAAAAGTTTAAAACTTCAAGTAAAAGTAAAATAATATATGTAACGGACTTCATTTGATAACTGGAAAACGTAAGTTCGTAGACGCCGACGAAGATTCATCTTGCACGATGCGCATGCGCGCGTACGTATGACTGAACCGAACTGCAATGCCACCAGATTACCGCCATTTTTATGTTCAATTCTTGTCTTGTATTTGTTGTAATGTAGGTTAGCGTGGCGTTCGTTTTGTTTAGTTCTAGTTTCAAAGTTGTGGCAGTTTGTCATAAGAAGAAATTCATCGGTCATTATACTGGTAAGTAAAATGCGAGATGTTTAGAGTTAGTCTGAAAATATGAATAGTAGCATAACTATTATTATTAATATATTGTTATTTAAATTAAGCATTTTTTTGAATGCTCAATTTAATTTGATATGAATTCAGTTAATTCTAGCTCTTGGGTGGAATGCAGGTGAATGTTACGTTTTGGCAATCTTTCAAAATTTTATAAAGACTTCAAGATTTTAGTTTGTTACATTTATTCATGGTTTTAGACTTAGATTAACCTTTTAAAGGTAAACACTCCAGAGCTTTAACCTAAGTTAAGGTAATTTCCTCTAGGCTATATATAATTATACAATTATCTTGTTTTGTAATGTTTACATGGACTTTTATTAGTATATTTTAAATAGAAAAAGTCAATACTTTAAATACAATTGACCTAGACATACCATTTTTGTGATTGTGCTTTCAAAAGAGTCTTGTAACACAGGCAAACTTTATTAGGCCTACTAAAGGCAGTTAATAACAATTATCTGATCTCAATTATAATACAGATATTGTGTATAAATTGATATCTAATTTGTATTTCAAAACAGAAGGATAGGCTTCTATCATTATAAACAGAATTAGTATAGAGCAAGTTTGGTAAAGAATAATTAGAAGACAAGTGTCTGAGGTTACTTTCGTCATTCAAGTTGATGTATGCCTTGTGTTTACTGTTTAAATGATAAGACAGTTATTTACTTAAGCTTACTTATTTAGTAGTTTAGTTTATTTCTATATAGGCCTAATATTGTTTAATTGTTATAATATTGATACCTGCAATTTAAATATCTTATATTTTACTATTAGTACTTCAATTTAGTAGGAAGTTCAATCTAAAAGCTCAGCCCTTTTTGCTCATGGCAGTGATTATATAATGATTCGTAACCATAAAACCTTAGTGTTGCAGTTCTATTCTCTTAAATAATAATTGGCTATCTATTTATTTCAGTCAGTTCGAGAAGGTTCAACAGTGGTGTAGCTAAAAAAAAGGTATTATGCCCAATCAAAAATTCATTAGCGTAGGCTATTTATGTTACCCTCCATTATTCGATTTGACACAAAAGTTGAAAAATTTTGTTTTATATTTCATAGGCCTACGAGATGTTTCTTGTTATGGAATTAGATAAAAATTCTGGGAGTGGTTTGACTATAGTAAGGGAGGAGTGGATGACTCCGCAAAAAATAATGTTTTTGGAATGGAATGTTTTGGATGTGGAATGTGGTTGGTATTGGTATGTTATGTGAAAGTTTTATGTATATTACTAATTTAATATTGATTTAAACTGCTTACTACTGTAAATGAAATCTTGATTTGTATTGACTTTGTCCAGCCTGTGTGGAAATTATAATAAAATGTTTTTTTATTTTTAATGTAATTGCAAGTAACTGTGTATTGGTGATGGTTTCTAAATATCGCAATTAAAACGCTTTCTATTTCTTACACATAACTATGACAATCAAATTAATTCAGTGGTCTAGCGCTTATCCGAACTCAGCTATTCAAAATGTCGTTTAACTAAACTCGATTCCAAGCAAGTAAATTAAACAGAGACCCATGTTGTGTGTCCCAGTATCGCATTAGTGTGAAACAGGGTTTTTTACTTGATAATAAATGTTTTTTATTTTATGGTTTCTAGGTGTCAAAACTTGGCATATTGGGTGGAATAAAGATTTCTCGCGCAGTTAGAAATATGCCCCAAGCAATATTCACAAACACAGTTGCAGTAGAGTACAATTGGACGGGGAAACAGAACAAGAAACCTTTGAAGGATTTGGCTATTGTACAGCTCATACCAGGTAAGCTAATGTTCAAATAAATTGGAAATTAATAGTAAAAATTTCTTCTTGCAGAGGCTTAACTTCATATTAAACAAATTTCCAACATAATGATATTTTAAAACATGGGTTCTTGAAGTTGCAATGTTATTCCTTTGCATACAAAATGTTGAAATGGGTTATATTTAAAAATTAAAATTCCACTATTGACAGTATTAAGCGAAGATAGATGTAATAAGTTAGTGGAGCATACGAGACCACCTAAAAAGCAAACATTCCTTGAGGTGACATTCTAAAGCATGCCTGATAGCAAATTAGTTAATGTATAGAAGGCAGATTTAATTAAATTGTAAATGCAGTCTATTGTTTCTGGATGAGCATAGAGACCTTTCTACAATTTTTTGTGGCACATCGCAAACTAAGTAGGAATCTAATAAGTATAATATATATTAGTCCCAATAATAATAAAAAAATTTAAAAAAAATATATCTATACCATGTTTGTTTATTTACTAAAAAATTAATTTCAAGTTGGCAATAATATAAGTGAACTTAACTTAAACTATGATAACAAACTAAAAACATGATTTACAGTTTGTTATCATGTTTTAAGATTGGCTTACCTAATTTATTGCATTGTGCACCATACAATTGTTTATTTTATTGAATCAAAATTGTTTCGAAATGTTTCATTTTTATTGATGGTTAGGACTGCTTTATATTTATAATTTTTAAGTATAACAGTAATCGTAAGCAAATATTAAACATTTTGGTCTGTTTGGTTTTTAAAACTAGTTTTGAAATTTGTTTTCAGGAATTATCAGGAAAAATCTACATACCCAACAAGCCACCGATGCAGAAATCCATTTGATATATAACGATTAGGAATAGGACAAGTTTGCCATTAGAGTTCTAATTGTATGTAAATATATGGACGTGGAAAATATTTATTATGTAATTATGTGTTTTAGATTGTTTGTATATTGATCATTGTGTATTTAACGATATTATAATAATATAAAAAGAAATATCAGGGAAATATATAAGGCTACAATAGCTCTTGAAATATTTATATATGTTATAACCTGAAAGGTTATTATTCTGTATATAACTATTTTTTTATCGCTATATATATTTAAATAGCCTTATTATTTATAAAATAGAGCGTGTGTTTAGCCAAATTTTTGTATAAGGGTCATTCCATGTCAAATCAACACACTAAAAATAAAAATTTGTCATCACTATTTTAGATTTGCTAAAATTTGGTATACTTATTGTGGGTGATAAGACTAAGAAAAATACCAAATTTTTAATTTTTACCTCAAACCGTTTACGATTTACAGCTATGTAAAGTTTTCAAAAATTCCCTTAAAAAATGCGAACGGACTTTTTTGAAACTGCTCTAAGAGCTGCCCTAGTTGAGCTATAAAAATAAATTCTGCAGTGTGTATACTAATTTCTATTGAATGTTTATTAATATTACTGTTTCCATGGTAACAAATGAGCAGCTGATTTAGTGTTTGTGGTTTTAAATTTCAAGTAAATTTTATTTTTACCTATATGATTTATAATGTATATATTTCCTAAAACTAGATGAAATTTAGAATATTTTGGCTGTTTCATATTTTTAATTTTATTATCTTAACATTGTTTTAAGGGGTACCCTCCTCTTTTCATGATTTATAAATTTAGAATGTTTACATATATGTTATATACAACGAAAAAAGGAACAACTTTGTTGATATAATTCATAGTTTATATGATAGCTTACATATTTATGTACATAATATAAGTAGGTTTATAGTAAATAACTATTTGTTCATGAATTATATAACAAACATCTGCACGTTAGGCAAAAATCGCCTCCCACTGGGAGAAAATAACTGCCAGTTCGAGGATTAAAAACTTCTTGTGTGCAACGATAGTAAGTTTTTGCAATATGTTAAATGTATAAACATAAATCTGAGGTAAAGAGGTTTTTATGTATATACTTTTTATTTTGTGTTTTGTCCATTTGTTTTAATAAATCATAATTATGTCGCATATCTCTTTAATTTCTAACCCATTGCTCCCATATTGTGTAATTACAATTAATTTTTTAAAGGAAATTAAGTCAGTTTTAGTAAAGAGCTTTTTTTTATAATAAAATATTAATTCCAAAATTGACTATTGTTGAATGTTACTGGATATATTGTGCTAATTTTTGAATATTTCAGGTTCTTGACAGTTGATTATATGTTTGGTTAACTTTTGTAAATAATGTAATTAAAGAGTTTTTCTACATTATTAATAGATAATACAAAGCTTGTGAAATTTGATTATATCAAACATAAATGTACAAGTTTTATATTTGATTTCCTGCCATGGCTATTATTTTTGGATTGTATAATATCCAAAGTTAAAGTAGTTCGAGAATTATTAGTGAGCATAGTGTCATGGTATATTTATGATAGTATTATTTCAATTTCATGGAATTTGAATTTAAATAATCATAAGATATTGAATGTTGATATTTTACACTTCACTCTCCAATAACAATGGGATTTGAATGAATTGTTTTATTGGGTACTTTAACAGTACAAAAATATTTCAGGCTGCTGAAGTGCACAAAATCTAATTTTGAACAAAAGCAGTATATTTTTCTAGTTTCATTTATGGGCACAAATTTACAGTTGGCTGCTGGTATTTCAAAACTGTTGGCCCAACAACTTTATTATTGGTTGGCCCAACAACATAGTTGATGGTTGGCCCTACGTTGGGAATTGGTTTGTTGGCCAACCGTAAGACTTACTGCCAAAACATACCGTTGGCCAACCGTTAGCAGCTACATTGGGCCAACAATTTGCCAACAATTTTTGCTACTGGGGTAGTGCACCAAAACATAGGTATTTTGAAAAACAATAAAACCATTCAAATAAATTGCCTTTCCACTCACCTAAAATAAAATTGACCTTTTCAAAGTGGTTATAATTTATTTATATTATCAGAAGAAACCATTTCATAGAACAGAAAACTTGTTTCTGCCGGAAAATTGGAAAACACAATTTTTACATGAAAATTGAAGATAGCATTTATATTGAAGAATAATTGACTCGATGAGCAGTAATTGATAACCAATTGAAAGTTTATAGGTTAGTAAATGTTTTATAAGATTATTAATCACTATTTCAAAAGCTCCCTTCACTGTCTTAGTGCCCTGAACGGCCTGAACTTCTTGCAAAACTTTCAACACAGCAATTCAGGCCAATACAGAGGGGTAGTTATTATACAATTCTAGAATATGTGTTGAATGCACAGTGTAATAAATCACTTAACTGGTTACCTTGACCAAATCAGAAGGGCAGAAGCCGTGTTCCTCATAGTCAAAACTTGCGAAGCCAGAAGTGGACGCTTTGATAGCATCATGGAAGTCAACAATGATCTCATTGAGAGGTAGTTCAAACTGCAACATCACTCGAGTCTCGTCAAGGTTTACTGTGCTTGTCTGCTTTCCTCGACGTTCTATACACTCAGCCATAACCTTAGGCAAGTACTCAACTAAAAAGATAAAGTTATTATTGCACAGAGAAAAAAGAAACAGAGGTTGCTTTCTTATAGGCATAGCAAATGCCTTAGTGGCATTTAGGAATATATTACCTCTAGTGTACATCTTTATAAATCTGTCATAATAATTACAATTTTTGCTTGGGCATTTTAAGAAGAATAAGGGGAGGGACTAACAATGGCGCTGACCTTGCCATTCTCACAGCAAACTAGAGAACTAACTACTGAACACCTATTCAGCGCACTGTTGGATGCAACATCCATTTCTTTCTTCTCTGTGACTATCAAGAGCAAAGATTAGAAT
>JAQJVL010003660.1:0-56991 GCA_035578905.1 Stictocephala bisonia | reverse complement strand
AACATTGTAAGCCTGAGCATTTGACCAGTGTTGCCAGTTCTACTCATGTACAGTTCAAAACACACATATTATGGTTTGCTATGATGCTATTCACCAAAAACAGTGGGATTTGTATCTGAGAATTAGTTGTATAGCAAAGAATGACAGAATCAATCAGCTGATTTCAGTAACAGTAGCGACGAAGTACCATTCAAGTAAAATTGGCTGACTAGCTGATTACATAGTTCAGCATTCACCAATAGTCAAAGTATATTTACGAAAAGCAAGGCTTCAAACGTCCAATTACCAATAATACCTGTTGAACTTTGTTTCAACTACTTGAAAATTATTTAAATTTTAATTATCACATTTTATAATTCTATTAAAATGTGGGTTCTATAAATAGCACTTTATTTTGTAAATGGATTTCAGTTATATGGGTCAACTAAATTCATTATGATGAAACACAAATTGTTCATTATATGATTTTTAAATTTTGCTTGATAAAATATTTTTAAAATACTAAGGTTATTTTTAGTTAAAAAGTTGTTTAAATGAATCTGACTTATTTATTAGGTATCTAAATTTCCTTCAAACATCTAGTTTACTTAAAATAACTAAATATTGCCTAAATTAATTACCATACCAAGCTTTGTGTATTACATAAAATAAATAAATCCGTTAATATTAAATAGTAAAATATATAATTACTTAAATTCTATGGCAATACGAATAATTAATTTACACCTCTAGTAAGTCAGACATTTGACCGTATTCATTAATAAGTAATTAACAAATTAGGTAAAAGTAATTAATAAACAGTTAATCATCTATACAAGCATATTAAACTATACAATAATCTTTATATAAAAGCCATTTACCACTCAACACTATTTCTCCAAAACTACATGTCCAATTGACTTGAAATTTTGTATATAGGTTTATCTTGGCCCCCAGAGGCTCAATAAGAAAGGATTTTCATCTCCGACTTCAGAACTCCGTCCCACTGGCCTCCAAAATACTCACTTAAGGAGTGTACCGGGTCTTTTGACCGGTACATTTCGTTTTTTTTTGTCGTTGGCTGCCGGGCTGCCTGAGATCGCTCATGCCCTGCGTTTCGCGTAGTTGGTGGCTGTTGGCCCGGATCCGTTCGTTCCGTTTTCCGGCCTTTGTCTGTCAGGTTGGCCATCTTCTAGTTTGTTCTAGGAGTGCTAGTTGTGTCTCGGCGGCCGAACCTCCTTAATATGACCGGCTAAGGCTCCTAAAACTCCAGGGTCCTCGAGTGGGACATTTTCCCTCGGCCTGCCGTCCGGGGATTGTCTACCATCTGCACTGCTAGCCTGGCCTGAGGACCATGTTGGAGCCTGGAGTCGCCCTCTACCCGCTCTACATCTTTGGTGGTAGAAGTCTTCTGTCCTCAGGTCAGTGCGTTCTATGTCGTTTTTCCCGGCGGCTGAGCTGGGGGTTTTGATGTGAAATAGAAAGAAAACTAAAGGTGCCGAACTATTGAATGTGGCCTAGGCCTAAACTGGAACAGTGACTCTATTCAACACAGCCATTGGGGACTTATATATTTTTTTTACTAAAGGAAAAAAAAAACTTTTAAAATACAAAAAGAACTTAGTGTTAATATTTATTGTTATTTATTTTTAATTAGTTTATTTTCTTGTTACATTTGTTTAGATTTTTAAATTTTGTTAGGTCCCCACTGTTAAAGTAGGTTATTTATTTATTTATATGTTTAGGCCTAGTGATCGTTATTTATTTTTTGTTGTTGTTAATTGTATTATAGATGTCTTGAAGGGCATTTTTACTCGAAAGGTACCGTGTTAGATTTTCTTTTTAATTGTTTAATTTTTCAACTCACCAAAAGGGGATTATTGTGCTTTTGCTTAACTTCTTATTCGGAGCTGCCCAGGGATTCCGGCTTACTCCCTGGCCTCGGTGGAATCAAGGGATGTGTGGGCTAAATTGCCGGTTTAAGTGTTGTGATCCAAAGGTTCTAAATTTTCACTTTTATGTGGGCATTAAATTTATCTTACGTTTTGGGGGTCTCCGGCTAAACTGCAGATAGGCCATGTAGTTGTTAATTGGTAATTTTGGTATTTGTTGAGTTTGTTGTTTTTTTGTAGCTTTTGTGTCTTATCTTGTTAATTTTAGTGTTTATTGTTATTTATTGAAGTGCGAATTGATATTGTGGCCTTCTGCCGTTTTTTTTGTTCGGTTAACTTTTGTTCTTTTTGGTAATAAATCAGTTTTGCTCAGCTGCCGAGTGTTATTTTGACCCTCCAACTGCCACCCGTGATCCCATCGCTCGACTTGTTTTGAGCCATCCCCCAGTTGGCACGCTTACCAGCTTTGGTGGGGGGGGGGATGGGTCTCAATTGGTAGCAGAGCGTGGTTTTCGACTTTTCGGGAGCTGCATCAGCTGTGCATTGTTTCGCGCAGCGTGCAGTTCGCAGACCAGCAAGGGAGGGATTCTGAGAGTCATCGTGCTCTCCCCACCCGTCGACCGGCTATGTCTTTAGGTGTGAGTCAGCCAGTGGAGGGTCGTGGTTCTCGGCCTCCGGTTGTGTGTTTTGCTTGTGGCCAACCTGGTCACATTCGACGTGACTGTCCACGTGCTCGAGGTCGTGGGGCGGGAAACGCTCAGCGCGGGGGGTTGCCTCCACAGTAGCTCCCCGCGTTGTTGCGAGTGACCGTGGCCATTTGCCTTTGACACGTGCCCATAGCAGGAGTGTCGGGGATTTTTCGGGCCTTGCTGGCATGGCTTCCCTGGGACTTAGTGCGGTCACCTCGGTGTGTCCTGGCGTTTTTGTATCTTTTGGTGGTACGGTGTGTCGAGCCCTTCTTGATTCTGGTTCGGCATGCAGTATCATCAGCCTTTCTCTTTTTGAGTCCCTTGACGCCTTAGGACTTGTCAGGCACACCGAGCCTTCTTCTATTACGTGCTGGACGGCATCCCAAACTCCTCTACCCATACTTCTAAAGGCGTCATTACATTTTAAAATTGAAGGATTTTCCTGGAGGTGGGGTTTTCTTGTTGCCAAGGGACCTGGCGGTTTCTTGTATCCTAGGGGCAGACTTTATTTCTAAGAGTGGTATGGTGCTTGACCTCCAGAAGCGCCAGATGTTTTTCAAGTTTAATCGGCGAGGTTTGGTGCCTCATGTAGGAGATTCTGACTGCCCTCCTGCAGTCAGAGAGGTGGGTTGTGAGCCCGAACAACCCAAGGTGGATCCGGTTGGTCATCTCCCCCCTGAGCAGGCGGAGGCCATTAGGAGGCTGTGTTTGCGGTTTCCTGATGTGCTTACGCCTGAGCTTGGGGTCACTTCTCTTCTGGAGTATGAGATCCATCTCACCGATTCTCAGCCAGTTAGAAGTCATCCATACAAACTTGCTCCCCCAAAGATGGAGGTTATGAGGGCTATGATTGAAGATCTTCTGAGCAAGGGTGTGATTGAACCGTCTCGTTCCGCTTATGCCAGTCCAGCTTTTCTTGTGCCCAAGCCTAATGGTAAGTCTAGGCTTGTGATGGATTATCGGAGGCTCAACGCTAAGGTCGCTATTGACTCGGTACCTCTGCCTGATTTGCATTCTGCGTTTGATTGGTTCGGTAAGGCTAAGTTTTTCAGTGTGTTTGATTTGAACCAGGCCTACCATCAGATTCCATTGAAGAAGGAATCACGGCCTATGACTAGCTTCTGTGTTCCCTGGAATCGTTACCAGTTCACTAGGGTTCCTATGGGTCTTGCTGTGGGTGCTCAGACTCTTACTCGTCTGCTTGATTCCATCTTCCATGATGTGAAGTTCAAGTTTCTCTTCAATTACCTGGACGACCTTCTTGTCTACAGTGAGACTTTCTGGGAACACATGCAACATCTGGAGGAAGTTCTTAGTCGCCTTAAATCAGCTGGCCTTACCGTCAATCCAGAGAAAGTCACTTTTGCTCGTCCTGAGATTTCTTTTCTGGGTCGTCTGATATCTTCTCGAGGCGTCTGAATTGATCCTGCGAGGACCCAGGGCATTCGGGATTTTCCTCCTCCCAGAGATGCCAAGGGGATTGCCCGTTTTGTGGGGATGGTGAATTTTTACCATCGCTTCATCCCTAACGTGGCCGAGCTTGCTGCCCCGTTGAACGAGTTGCGGAAGAAAGGTGTCCCTTTTGTGTGGGGCCAAGCTCAGCAGACTGCCTTTGATGCTCTCAAGGAGGCTATCATGCAACCTCCTGTCCTGCGTGTGCCTGATTTCAGCAGAGAATTCATCCTTCAGACTGATGCCTCCTCCTCCTCCGCCATTGCTGCTGTTCTTTCTCAGGAGTTTGATGGGGTCAGGCAGCCCATCGCTTTTGCTTCGAGGACGTTGTCTCACCAGGAACAGAAAGCTTCTTCCATCTATGAGTTAGAGTGTCTGGCGGTTGTCTTTGGTACGGACAAGTTTCTGCGTTTCTTGGAACACGCTGAGTTCTTGCTGGAGACGGACAATCAGGCACTATCTTGGCTTCTTGCCCATCCCCGACAGCTCGGGAAAATTGGTCGCTGTGTGGTCAAAATTTCTGCTTTTAAGTTCCGAGTCCAACATCTTAGGGGTACCCAGAATGTCATCGCAGATGCTCTTTCCCGCATGTACCACGAACCCAGTGATCCACCGACTGAGGCAGTTGCTCAGTGTGGTGCTGGTCTTCTGGATTTTCCTCTGGCTTTTGACGACCTACTGTCCCATCAGCAGAAAGATCCTGAGCTGTCAGTCATCTTAGGTGAGCTTCAAGAGGGAGGTGCCCACCCTCCCTATTTTCTGTCCAAAGGGGTACTCTGTTGCCGTCCTCGACAGAGGGGTGAACCCCGTGTAGTGCTGCCTAGTCATCTAGTACCGATGGTCTTTCAGTATTATCACTCTTCCTTGTGGGCGGTCATCTTGGCATTCATAAGACCATCGCTAAGATTCGTAGGTACTTCATCTGGAAGGGCATGGACCGGGATGTTGCGGGCAGAGTGCGGGCTTGTCACCTGTGCTCTCTCAGCAAGCCTAGCCAGAATGCAAGGTTAGGGTTGTTATCTTCTGAGGTGGCCGAGCGTCCTTTTGAGAAGGTGTTCATCGACTACGTGGGTCCTTATCCCCGTAGCAAGTCAGGTAGCTCCTACCTACTTGTTTGTGTGGATGCTTTCTCGAAGTTCGTTTGGCTTTTCCCACTTCGGAGTGCCACGGCTAAGCTCACCATCCGTGCTCTCCAGTCCCAACTCTTCCAGCACTTTGGTGTGCCTTCTACTCTTGTGTCCGACAACGGTAGCCAGTTTACCTCACATGAGTTTCGTAGGTTCTGTTTTGGCAATGGTATCAGGCATGTGACTACCTCTCCGTATAACCCACAGCCTTCTCATGCAGAGCGGTTCAACCGCAATCTTCGGTCTGCCCTTATTACCTTCCATGCTGAGAAGCAGAACACCTGGGATGAGAGTCTCTCTTGGCTCCAGCTTGCTTTTAATTCTTCCAAGCATGAGAGTCACAATGCCACTCCCTTCGAGATTCTACATGGCTACCCTCCTAACAACCCTTTGTCCAACTTGTGGAGGCTAGAGGATCTTCTACCTACGCCAGGTGCCACTGACGTAGTGTCCACGTGGCGGGCTGCTCGGCGCAACCTGCTACGTGCTAGAGAGAGAGTGAGGAGGAGGTATGATAAGGGTCGTACTCCTAACCCTTTTCAGGTTGGAGATCTGGTTCTTTGTCAGGCTCACCCGGGTCAGTTCGGCCGTGGAACGAAGAGCTGCAAAGTTGTGCTATCGGTGGTCTGGTCCCCACCGCATCGACAGGTTTTTGTCACCGGTGACTGCTCTGCTGGTTGATCCCCAGTCAGGCAGGGTGTTCAGGAAAGCCCATGTGTCCCAGCTTTAGGCTTTCCGGGGAACGGTTGATCCAGGAGTTGGTGTTCCTGGGGGTTTCTTGGGGCAAAGAGATTGATCACCTCTGCGCCCTAGGTGGCTGTTCTGAGAGAGTCTCTTTCTCTCTTTTCTTGTCGGGCCCGACAGTCAGGGTAGTTCGCTCCCTGGTCGAGGGGTTTCCCCTCTTAGATTCTCTCTGGCGTCCTTGGAGCACCACTCTTTGGAGGTTTCTTCTTCTTCCTCTTGGTTCCCTGAGGTACCGAGTTTTCTCCCCTGCCTGGGTGTGTTGAGTTTTGCAGAGGGAGGTTGTACCGGGTCTTTTGACCGGTACATTTCGTTTTTTTTTGTCGTTGGCTGCCGGGCTGCCTGAGATCGCTCATGCCCTGCGTTTTGCGTAGTTGGTGGCTGTTGGCCCGGATCCGTTCGTTCCGTGTTCCGGCCTTTGTCTGTCAGGTTGGCCATCTTCTAGTTTGTTCTAGGAGTGCTAGTTGTGTCTCGGCGGCCGAACCTCCTTAATATGACCGGCTAAGGCTCCTAAAACTCCAGGGTCCTCGAGTGGGACATTTTCCCTCGGCCTGCCGTCCGGGGATTGTCTACCATCTGCACTGCTAGCCTGGCCTGAGGACCATGTTGGAGCCTGGAGTCGCCCTCTACCCGCTCTACATCTTTGGTGGTAGAAGTCTTCTGTCCTCAGGTCAGTGCGTTCTATGTCGTTTTTCCCGGCGGCTGAGCTGGGGGTTTTGATGTGAAATAGAAAGAAAACTAAAGGTGCCGAACTATTGAATGTGGCCTAGGCCTAAACTGGAACAGTGACTCTATTCAACACAGCCATTGGGGACTTATATATTTTTTTTTACTAAAGGAAAAAAAACTTTTAAAATACAAAAAGAACTTAGTGTTAATATTTATTGTTATTTATTTTTAATTAGTTTATTTTCTTGTTACATTTGTTTAGATTTTTAAATTTTGTTAAGTCCCCATTGTTAAAGTAGATTATTTATTTATTTATATGTGTTTAGGCCTAGTGATCGTTATTTATTTTTTGTTGTTGTTAATTGTATTATAGATGTCTTGAAGGGCATTTTTACTCGAAAGGTACCGTGTTAGATTTTCTTTTTAATTGTTTAATTTTTCAACTCACCAAAAGGGGATTATTGTGCTTTTGCTTAACTTCTTATTCGGAGCTGCCCAGGGATTCCGGCTTACTCCCTGGCCTCGGTGGAATCAAGGGATGTGTGGGCTAAATTGCCGGTTTAAGTGTTGTGATCCAAAGGTTCTAAATTTTCACTTTTATGTGGGCATTAAATTTATCTTACGTTTTGGGGGTCTCCGGCTAAACTGCAGATAGGCCATGTAGTTGTTAATTGGTAATTTTGGTATTTGTTGAGTTTGTTGTTTTTTTGTAGCTTTTGTGTCTTATCTTGTTAATTTTAGTGTTTATTGTTATTTATTGAAGTGCGAATTGATATTGTGGCCTTCTGCCGTTTTTTTTGTTCGGTTAACTTTTGTTCTTTTTGGTAATAAATCAGTTTTGCTCAGCTGCCGAGTGTTATTTTGACCCTCCAACTGCCACCCGTGATCCCATCGCTCGACTTGTTTTGAGCCATCCCCCAGTTGGCACGCTTACCAGCTTTGGTGGGGGGGGGATGGGTCTCAGGAGCAATATTAACTGATTGATTTATTTCATTAACTCTTTCCGTACCACGGTCCAATACATCGAACAGATATGTATTAGCTAAAACCGCCACGATTCAATCTCTCGAACTGTTCACATTTTTTTTTAATGCACTTACAAACTCGCGATCACTTCGAAACTACATGATATTTTACCGGGCTACACGGGAATATTACTTTCGTTGTCGTTGTGTTGTTTTCTTTTCTTTTTCGTAGTCGTATTCGTGTTTCAACAACAGTCAAATGTCGCCAGCTGGTGACATCTCGAGTGTGTGTTGAGAGGTTTTATAACATTGTTTTAGAATGTTTGTACTAAACAGGGTATTTGCTACCATTTTTTTTATTTGTTATTAGAACAGAAGCTCATTAGCTTTGTTCTTTAATAGGCAGACGATCAGTGTTTCACAGTCAGATGAAACTGCAGAGATAACTGACAAATGTAAACAGTGAAAATAATTGATTGGAAACAACCTAAATATTTGATTGATCGATTCTGCTTTACCACCTTCTTCTTTATGCCACAGTACACATGTCATGTTTCTTGTTTCAGCTGCTGTGTTGTACTGACTTCAATTCACTTCAAATTATCTGCTCTGTATATAAATACTAATCTGTCCTTCTCGCCTTAATTTCCTCATTGGTCAGTGAAAATTGCTTCCTACACTTATATCTCTTTCCAATTCAATTTTTCTCATTTTGTTGATCATAGTGAGAATGGCTTTGCTACTGAGCATTCAAGATCTGGTAGGCCTTAATAATCATGCCTAAGTGTAAAAACACGACGCAGCCTGGATGGTTGCTTATTAGCATACTCGCATACCCGCTGGTAGCCTAGAGGATTACCTGGCAAGATATTAGACATACACACAACAACCCTTGTCATTGTGATGGCATATTCCAGTGATGAAGAGTCTTTTCTTTTAGAAAACTCTGCTCAGTTTTTTTTCAGTATGTCAGAATGAATGAAAATACATTTGACTACATTAATGAACTAGTTTCTCCTAGACTGCAAAAGAACTAGGTAAATTGGCACAAAGGTCAGATAATGCAAGAAGAGAGGCTAGTGCTTAACCCTTTCCACTCGTATGTCGGACACTGTCCGACATCATAATTTAGCCTGTTCCAACTCGTATGTCAGATGGTGTCCAACACGGCAATGACACAAGTTTTATTTGATTGCTTGGTTATCGTTGTTCCCAATTTCGTGCTGCTATCATGCGGAAACTATATGAACTACAATCGGCTCGTACATGGAACTAAAATGTCACGTGATGTTATTCTTTCTTGTTTATTCTAACCTTCAGTTCGATGTTTCGTTAGTTGACACTTGACAGTAGTGTAAAAATATCGGCTTATAGTAGTCCAAATCTTACGAATGCTGAAGTAATATAACAATTACAACGTGATTTATCAGATTGTAAATCTATTGAAAGATGATGGTGGTTAGTAAAGATGAAATAACTCTTCCAACATTTAGAAAATATCTAAGAAAGTGGCAGTGTTGTACAAGTAGGCCAAACTGTAAATAGTGATGGTAATAAATAACTATTTGAACGATATCCTATAATTTTTAGTTAACTTTTGTTTCTCTTTCCATTTATGCATCCATACATAGATCCCAATCAGAGTCAATACATTTTGAGAAGGATCAGCTGATAATCAACCGGCTGTTCATTTGTCATTGGGCTATTAAGTAATGACACTTTCTAAGGAATAAGTTGGCCTTAGTTTGTAACAATGACTACATTCGCCTCTACACTTTTTCACACTCTTTCGAAACCCATTTTTGGGCCTTTATTTTTGTCGACCCGGAAAAGTTTAGGGAAAAAATTAAAAAAAAATAAATCCCAATTTTTCAAACACAAAACCAACAAAAACTAACCCACCCCCCCCCAAAAACCCCAAAAACAATAAACCTTTCCAATTCAACCATTTTTTTTTAAATTTTTCAAAATTTTTTTAATATTGAAGTGGACCCCAATGGGAATAAAAGTTTTTACATGAAAATTGTTTCATACCTTAATTTAGCTGAGGTATTTTGAAAAGACCAAAAGTAAATTTTATCATTTTTAAGGTTTCATTTCCCTTTTGGCACCAAAATAGTTTAATTTTTTTTTTCCCCTTTTAAATTTGAGAAAAAATTAAAAGAAAAAACAAAATTTTAAAAATTTTTGGGGGGAATTTTTCTCCGCCCCGTTGAAAAATGTTTTTAAATTTGAATTAAAGTTTATTGTTTGTAGGATTTTTAAAAAAATTAGCGTAAATAAGTGTTGTGGGAAATTTTGGGTAGTATTTAAGTGGGAAATTTGATTTTTATTAGTTTAGGGTTGGAAAAAAAAAATTTTTTTTCCGGAAAATTTGGTAAGGTTTTCCAGAATGCAGCAGTGGGCCACACTTATCCCCGTAAATTATCAATGGATGTTTTTTATAAGGGAGATAGGGGAACCCCCTAGCCTCCCCCTATGGGCTTGATGGTGAAATATTTCCCAAGCAATGGGAGGTTATTTTTGTTTGTATTTGAAAAAGTGGAATTAAAAAACATTTATTTTAAAAATAATTTTTATTATTACGAGCGGGGGAGGGCAAAAAGGTAAAAAAATTTAAGAGTGGAAAGGGGTTTTAAGGTTCGAGATTTTTTAAAAACCCCGGATGGCCCCAAAATTGCACTTGCCTTTGTTTTCCCCCGAAAGAGGGAAAGTTCGAAGGTAGGGGGGAAATTAAAAAAGGAAAAATTCCCGGTTTTTGGGGGTGTTCTTTAACCACTCTTTAAAGACCCTTTCTACTTTTAAAAAGGGGGTTTTAAAAAATGTTCTAAAAATTTCAATTAAAATGTGGAAACTACCAAAACTGGTTGGTTTCAAACGACGAGAAAAACATGTGAAAATCATATGCCCCCCCCACACCCCCCCATGGCAAATTTTGTATTTAAAAAATTTTCCCAAACCCCCCCCCATATTTTGTGGTTTTAAAAGGAAAATGTTGCTTTCCCCTTTACCGCCCAAAAACCCCCCCTTTTATGTAGGCGGCCCCCCAAAGGGAAGCAAAGCGGGTGGATGGGAAAATTTGCACCCCCCCCCCCAAACCACCAATTCCACCCCCCAAATTAACCCCCCCTTTAAAACCCCCGAAGGCCCCAAAATTTCCCCGTTCAAAACCAGGAAGTTATCCCCCCCCCCCCCCCTTTTTTTTTGGGGATAATTTCCTTTCCCCTTGTTAGGGGCAGTTATGAAGCCCTTTAGCAATGAAAAAAATGCTTTATGAAGGGAAAAACATAAAAAACGTCACTTTAAGAGCGAGAAAGTCAATTTTAAAAGTGCAAATTCCAGCGTTTGTATTCCCCAAATTTAGTTTCATCACTGTATGTGTTCTTATTTGTATGTGTTTTTTGGAAAATATTTTTTGTTCCCATTTTTTTTGTATGTATTTGTAATTTAAAAGAATATTTGGCAAAGTTTATGAGTAAATTTTTCATATTTTTTTGTAATGCCTACTTTTGCAATGGAAAGGAAAAACCCTATACTTAATTTTCCCAAAAAATTTTTAACCCGTAGTCCTATCCAGTTCCCGAGCATTTTTTAAAAATTAAAAGGTTTTTTGTAAATCTATTGTAAAATTTTACTCACAAATCCCCAAAAAAACACGTGTTTGAGAAGTATCCAAATGAGTGATCGTAATTTAAACAAAACAAAATGTGTAGGGGTTTTCAAATTTAACCATCTTCCGCTTACTGGCCCATGAACCAATTTAACTGGAAATTCTTCTCGCTTAAAACCTTTTTTCACTGGCCCACCATCCCACCTCCGTCAATTTTGCGGGCCCAAAAGAATGCATGCTCCAAAATTTTAAATAAAAGTAAGGACCGCTAGGGCACCAGCGACCTGCCCGGCTTTTTGTGTCTTTTTACCCCATTGGGGTAGCATGTACCTAAAATTCACATTTTAAAAATTGGGATTTTATTTTAAAGGTTTAATTAAATTTTTTACTGATATTAATGATTGAATGGGGAAATTTTCCCAAATTAAAATATGAAAAAAAAATTACTGCTATCTTTTTAGATTTTAAAAAATTGATTGTATAAAAAAAAAAGGGGAAATTTGGTCCAACTATGATCTATTCTATTGTTGAAATTAGCAGACCCGGGTTTTTTAAAATTTAAACTCAAGTTTTATTTTTTTTTTGTTTTTAAAAACATTGGTTTTTTACCGCCTTCTTTCAAAACAAATTAAAATTATGATAAAGCTTCGTTTTATACTTGGGAAAAAACCAAAAAGTAATTTCATTATTTAAAAACAAAAATTTAAAAATTAAAATAGCAATTGGGTTTTCATGCACAAAGCTTTTAAAATCCCAAGATCAAAATCATTTAAGTCCTGCCTGACTGATTCTTATTTTTCTAGCCTTTTTTTCCCCCATAAAACCCCGGGGCAAGGGGCATTCTTTAAAAATATGTGATCCATTGTTTGGATAGAACTCCCCGCAATTTACTTTAATGATGACTGTCAATTTTTTCCCTTTGAATTTCTTTGTTGTTACAAAATTTTTTTTTTCCGATCCAGTTTTAAAAACCGATTCAATTAAGTCCCCCTCCCCACGAGGGGGTTCATCTCCTTAAAAGGTTTTTGAGTTAAGGGAAAATTATTTCGTTACCCCACCAAAAAATGTTCCTGTAGGGGCCCCGCTTTGTATTGTTCCCAGAACTTTGATTGTTAACTGAAAAAGGGAAGTATGTTTGAGGTTTGGTTTTGAGATTTTTTAAACGTTCCGTTCTGACGTGAGAGATCCTGGGAATGTTGGTTTCAAAAACATTCAAGATCCTTTTTTGAATTTTTCCGTAGTGCCTTGAGGACCCATCCCCCCACCAAAGCTGGAAAGCGTGCCAACTGGGGGATGGCTCAAAACAAGTCGAGCGATGGGATCACGGGTGGCAGTTGGAGGGGTCAAAATAACACTAGGCAGCTGAGCAAAAACTAATTTATTACAAGAAACATCATTAATAAATCAAAACGGCAGAAGGCCACAATATAAAATAGGCAGAAGGCCACAATATAAAATTTGCACTTAAATAAATAACAAAACACACAAAAGCTACAAGAACAACAAACTCAACAAATACCAAAATTAACAAATTAACAACTACCTGGCCTATCTGCAGCCTAGCCTGAGACACCCCAAAACGTAAGAAAAATTTTAATAGGCCCCGACCTAAAAAGTGAAGGAAAATTATAACATTTTTGGGTATCACCAAATTACACCGGCAATTTGGCCCGCATCCCTTGATTCCACCGGGCCAGGGAGGTAAGCCGGAATTCCCTGGGCAGCTCCGAATTTAAAAGTTAAGCAAAAGCACCATAATCCCTTTTGGTGAGTTTAAAAAAATTAAACAATTAAAAAGAAAATCTAACACGGTACCCGTTCGAGTAAAAATGCCCTTCAAGACATCTATAATACAATGAACAAAAAATATAAATAACTATCACTAGGCCTAAACATATAAATAAATAACATAACTTAACCATAGGGACCTAACAACTATAAAATCTAAAAAGATATAACAACAAATAAACCTAATTAATTAATAACAAGGAATATAAACTTTTTAAAAATAAATAACAATTTTTTATAAATAAAATTAAAAATTTTTAAAATCAAAAAATCTTGGGTATTTTAAAAGCCTTTCCCTTTAATTAAAAAAAAAAAATTAAGTCCCCCTGGCTGTTTCAAAAATTTTTTTCCTTTTCCCGGTTTTTTTGTTTTTTGGCCCCAGGCCACAAACCAAAAAATTCCCCCCAAAAATTTTTTTTTTTCTTTTTGTTTTTATTTTTTTTTTTTTTTGTTTTCTTATAAATCACCCCCCAGCTCAGCCGCCGGGGGAAAAAGATGGAAAGAACTGACCCGAGGTTTAAGACTTCTACCCCCAAAGTTTTTTTGGGCGGGGGGGTTTTTTCTTGGGGGAACTCCAGGCTCCAAACTGGTTCCCCAGGGCCCGGGGTAGCGTTGGGGGAATATCGAAAATTACCCCCGGACGGGGGGGGGTTTTTAGGGCTGAAAAAACCCCCTCAAGGACCCTGGACTTTTAAGGCAAAACACCAGCAATCAAAAACAGTCCTGCCCTTACAAATTAAAAATTACAATAACCATTAAAAAATAAGTGTGCATGATTTCGCCCAAAAATTAAATGAAGAGACAAAATTTTTACATGATTGGGCAAAAGACAGTGAAAGCTTAAATTTTGGGGTTGGGGAAAATTTTCCAAATTACAATTTAACCCAAATTTCAAATTTAAAAAATTACCAAAAGGGAAAAAAATTTCGTATATGAACTAAAAAGACAAAAATGAAAAAACCCGGCTTTGGGAAAAAAAATGAGCAAAAAGGGGTTTTAACAAAGAAAAGGGTTTAAAAATAGGCTTTGGGTTTTTTGGGCAAAGGCCCTTAAAAAATATGGGGAAATCGGTAACTACCAAACCCGTAGGGAAAGGGGTCCCAAAGAACATTTACAGGGTTTTCAAAGGGAAAAAAAAGGCAGTTTTAAAGGCAAATAACGGGGAATTAAAAAGGTAAAACTTAACATGGAAGCAATGGCTTTAACCTAGTTGGGAAACATTTTAGACAAAGGGAAAAATTTAACAAACCCCCCAAAACACAACCCAAGCCCCATTAATAATTTTTAATGAAACAAAGACCCAAAAATTTAATTATTTTAAAAAACAAAAATCCCCCTTAAAATTTTTGGGGGACTTTTCAAAAAATTAACTGCAGGGACACAAAAAACTAACACCCAGGCCCAACCCCGACGAAACTTTTTTTGGAAACCCAACCAAAGGAAAGGGCCAACCCCCAAAAAACCCCAAAAAGCAAGGGAAAAGCCGGGAAAATCAAGGGAGCCTGGGACCAAAAACGAAAAAAAAAGAAAACCCGTACCGGTCCAAAGACCCGGTACAACCTCCCTCTGCAAACCCCCAAAAAACACCCAGGCCCGGGGAGAAACACCCCGGGTCTCCCAAGGGGGGAAACCAAAGGGGAAGGCGAAGGGTCCAAGGGGTGGTGTTCCCCCAAGGGAACCCCCCAAGAGAAATAAGAGGGGAAACCCCCGAACAGGGGCAAACTTACCCTGGAAATGGGGGGCCCCCCACCCCGGAAAAAAAGGAAGGGGACTCTCTCAGAAAAAAGGCCCCCCAGGGCCAAAAGAACGTGATCAATCTCTTTTTCCCCCCAAAAAAACCCCCCAAAGGAAAAAACCAAAAATCCCGGGGTCATCCCTCCCCGGGAAAACCTAAACTGGGGGAAAATGGGCTTTCGTGAACACCCCGGGCCCGGGCTTGGGGGTTTAACCAGCCCGAGAGTCACGGTTTACAAAAACCCGTAAAGGCCCGGGGGGGACCAGACCAACCGATTTGACAATTTTTTCAGCCTTTTTCGTTCCGCGGGCCCCAACCCGACCGGGGGGGGCCTGACAAAGATACAGAAACCCAACCCGAAAAGGGTTTTTTTGGTGGGACGACCCTTATCATTCCCCCCCTTTCTCTCTCCCCAGCACGTTGCCGGGTTGCGCCCAAACAAGCCCCACCCCGTGGACAAATCGTAGTTTGGACCTGGCTTTAAGGTAGAAGAAACCTTAGCCTTTCCACAAGTTGGGGCAAAGGTTGTTTTGGAGGGTAGCCATGTGAATTTTGAGGGAGTGGGATTTTTGAATTTTTTCATGTTTTGGGAAAAATTAAAAACAAAATGGAGCCAAGAGAGACTCTCATCCCCGGTTTTTTGCTTCTCAGCCCTGGGAAAATAATAAGGGCCCGACCGAAAATTGCCGGTTTTTAAAAGCTCTGCAGGGGAAGGTTGTGGGGGAATAAGGAGAGGTAGTCCCCATGCCTGTTTCCATTTTTTTCCAAAAACAGAACCTACGAAAAAATTTTTTGGGGAGCTAAACTGGCTTCCCCTTGTCGGGGCCCCAAAAGTAGGGCACACCAAAAATGCTTGGGAAGGGGGTTGGGGGTGGAGAGCACGGATTTGGGGAGCTTTGCCGTGGCATCCGAAGTGGGGAAAAAACCAAACGAACTTCGAGAAAGCCCTCCCCACAAAACAAGTAGGTAGGAGCTACCTGACTTGCTTTCGGGGAAAAGGACCCACGTAAATCGATGAAAAACCTTCTCAAAAAAGGCGCTCGGGGCCCCCTCAGGGAAATAACAACCCTAATTTTAATTTTTGACTTGGGGGTTTTCTGAGAGAGCACAGGTTGGGCAAGCCGCACTCTGCCTGCAACATTTCCCGGTCCATGCCCTTCCAGATGAAATACCCCGTATCTTAGCGATGGTCTTTTAATGCCAAAGATGAACGCCCACAAGGGGAAAAGGGGATTTAAAAATGGGAAAAAAACCATTTGGGACTAGATGAATAGGCAGCACTACACGGGGGTTTACCCCTCTGGTCCCCAGGACGGGAACAGAGTTTTCCCCTTTTTGGGCAGAAAAAAAAGGGGGGGGGGGCACCTCCCTTGAAAACTCCCCCTAAAAATGAATGGGCAGCTCAGGTTTTTTCTGTTGTGGGGCAGTAGGTCGTCAAAAGCCCGAGGAAAATCCCGAAGAAAGCACCAAACTGAGCAAAAGCCTCAGTTTGGTTTGGGTCATGGGTTCCTGATAAAAGCCCCGGGAAAGGGGATCCGCCCAAAGACATTCTGGGTTAAACCCCGGGTGTTGGACTCGGAACTTAAAGGCAAAAAAATTTTTGACCACCCCGCGACCAATTTTCCCAGCTGTCAAAAGGGGGTGGGCAAGAGGCCCAAAATTGTGCCCGGTTGTCAGTCTCAACCCAAGAAAATCAGCGTTGTTCCAAGAAACGCCCGAAAAATTGTTCCGTACCCAAAGGGCAACCCGCCAGGCAAATCTAACTCATAGGGTGGAAAAAAGCTTTCTTTTTTTGGGAGACAAAAGTTTTCCCCGGAAACAAAAGGATGGGCGCCTGGGCCCCATTTAAACTCCTGAAAAGAAATGCAGCAATGGCGGGGAGGAGGCTTCAGTCTGGGAAAAATTAAATTCTCTTTTCTGAAAACAGGGGATTCGCAGGCAAAGGGGTTGAATTTATAGGCCCCCTTTTTGAGCCCCTCAAAGGCAAGTTTGCCCTGAGCTTGGGGCCCCCCACCCAAAAGGGACACCTTTTTTTTCGCGCTCGTTCAACGGGGGGACATGCTTTGGCACAAGTTTGGGGTGAAAAACGAACCGGGTAAAAATTTCACCCAAACCCACCAAAAGGGCAATTCCCCCCTTTGGGATCTCTTTGGGGGGAAAGGAAAAACCCCCAATGCCCCCT
Source organism: Stictocephala bisonia (assembly GCA_035578905.1). Lineage (NCBI taxonomy): Eukaryota > Metazoa > Arthropoda > Insecta > Hemiptera > Membracidae > Stictocephala > Stictocephala bisonia. The sequence continues at coordinate 40,162 of JAQJVL010003660.1, read as the reverse complement.
GGGTCCTCGCAGGATCTATGCGACGCCTCGAGAAGGGTATAGTGACCCAGAAAAAAAATTCAGGACGAGCAAAAGTGGACTTTTTGGTTTGACGGGTTTAAAGGCCCGCTGAATTTAAGGGGACTAAGAACTTTTCCCCCGGGTGTTGGGGATGTGTTCCCCGAAAGTCCACTGTAGGGCAAGAAGATCGTCAAAGGGAATTTAAAAAAACTTGAACTTCAAAACATGGAAGATGGAATCAAGCAGAACGTTTTAAAGTCTGGGCTCCCCCAGCGACCCATAGGAAAACCCTTTGTGAACGGGTAGGTTCCAGGGAAAAACAGAAGTAGTCATGGGCCGTGATTCCTTTTCAATTTGGAAAAATTTATGGTTTGGGCCTGGGTGCAATTTCGAAAAAAAACTGAAAAAACTTTTGCCTTACCGAAACCCAAACAAAAACAGAAAGCAAAACAGGCGAAGGTTTTCCGAGTTTAATAGGCCTTTTCGTTTGACCTCCGTTAAACCCTCACCAGGCTAGACTTAAAAAATTTGGGTTTGGGGACCAAGAAAAAATGGAAATGGCATAAACGAACGAGACGGTTTTTAAAAACACACCCTTGCCCCAGAAAATCCTCAATCATTTTTCCTCATAACCCCATCTTTGGGGGAGGCAAAGTTTGTACGGAGGGCTTCTAAATGGCCCGGAAAACGGTGGGTGGTTTTCATACTCCCAGGAAGAAAAAGTGACCCCAAGCTCAGGTAAGGGAATTTAGGAAAACCGCAAAACAGCCTCCTAATGGCCCCCGCTTGCTCAGGGGGGGGAAAGACCCAAAGGATCCAAAACCCTTGGGGTTTTTCGGGTCACAAACCCCCCCTCTCTGACTGCGGAGGGCAGTCGAATTTAACCCAAATTGAAAGGGAACCCCAAAAATTTGCCGATTTAAAAACCCGAAAAACATTGGCGCTTCTGGAGGGCAAGCACCCTTTCCCCTTTTGGAAAAAGAAGTCTGCCCCCAGGAACAAGAAACCGCCGGGGGGCCTTGGGGCCCAAAAAGAAAACCCCCCCTCCAGGGGAAAATTCCTTTTAAATTTTAAAAATGTTAAAGAAAGCCTTTTGAAGTATGGGTAGGGAGTTTGGGGTGCCGTCCGCAAGTAAAAGAAGAGGGCTCGGTTTTTGCCTGACAAGCCCAAGGGGTAAAGGGGCTCAAAAAAGAAAGGCTGATGATACTCCTTTCCCGAACCAGAATTTAAAAAAAGGGCCCCGACAACCCCTAACCCCCAAAAGAAACAAATCGCCAGGGAAAACAAAGAGGGGGACCCCCACTAAGTCCCCGGGAAGCCCCTGCCAAACAAGGCCCCAAAAAAAACCCGGGCCCCTCCTGCTATGGGCCCCGCGTCGAGGCCCAAAAGGCCCCGGTCAGTGCAAAAAACGCGGGGAGCTACTGTGGAGGCAACCCCCCGCGTGAGGCGGTTTTCCCCCCAACGACCTCGAAACAAGGGGGACAGTAAAGTCGAATGTGACCAAAGGGTTTGGGCCCCAAACAAAAACACACAACAGGAGGCCCAGGGAACCCAAAGAAACCCCCCAAAGGCGACTCCAAACCCACAGGGGCATGCTGGTCGAAGGGTGGGAAAAGCCGTGACTCTCAGAATCCCCCCCTTGGGGTCTGAAAAAAATGCAAAGCTGCGCGAAAACAATGGGACAGCTGATGCGCTTCCCCAAAAGTCGAAGGGAAAAACCAGCAAAAAAACCCAAACTGCACCGTTTTCGGGGAAATGCCATCCAAAGGGTGACACGAACCCGGGGTCAGCTTTTAGAAAAGGGGGTTTAGGGCAACGCTTGAAGAGGGTTTTCCCTTTACTGAAAAAGACTTTGGCTGCCAGAGACTCGCCCCTACCCCTTGCTACCCATTTTAAAATTGTCCATTTAAACCAAACCTCTCCCTGAGTCGAAAGGGAAGAAACGATGAAAAATAAAATCTCGGTTTGGGAAAGGGTCCACCCAGGCATCACTGCCAAAAAAAAGTTTTAGCAACTCCCCAAAAAGGGGGTTACAAAAAGGGGAAAACCCAGCGGGAAACAAAATCCCCAGCCTGCATGCCGGGGGAAATTTAATAAGTTTGAGAAAGGAAACCAAAAACTTAAAGGGGCTCCCCGGACCCATCCCCTCGGTTTACAGGGAAAATTTTTGGAAACTTTGGGGGGGGGAGGGTTAGGAAAGGGTTGTGGGAGTCAGCTGCAGAAAAGCAGGTGGAACCCCCAAAAAAGCAGTAGGAACGGCAGCTGGAGCCGAACCAAAGCAAACCTCAACGGAAAAAAACCCGCAGGCTCAGAAAAGGAAAACCCCAGGCACCCGTGAGAGCCCTTTTCCCCAGCCTGGGGCCCCGACACGTTAGGGCCGGCCCGGGGCGAAAAAAAGGCCGCTGACCCAGACCCCTAAAAGGGGTCGTGGACCGGGAGTGCTGGGAAAAAAACTCATCAGCCTTTGACAAACCCCCTCCAAAAAGGCCACGAATCCATCCCAAAGGTTTCCAACCCCGTGGGCCCCCGGGTTTAAACCCGCCTTAAAAGGGCAAGCAGAAAGCCCCCAAAGTGCAAGGGGGGGCAGGGGCCCCGGGAAGACCTTTCGGGAGGTTAAAAATGACCCAAAACCCCTTTAAAACCCCTTCCCCAAACTTTCCCCCTTACGTTTACAAACAGAAACTCCTCCCAACCTCAGTAAAGGGCAGACCAATCCAAACCCCCGTACCCGCGGACACCTTTCCCCCCGCAGCAAAACCCCCGGAGATTCAAAAATCCCCTCCGGAGTCACACCCCCGACCTCAATTCGAAAATCAACCTTTCCTTCCCTGTTCCGGAAACGAACATTTTTTGCCCCGATAGGCCTTTTCGCAAAAAAAAATTTTTAACCCGTTTCACAAAAAACGGGCAATCCGGGGTCCCAGGAAAAACTAAACCCCCAAACCTACCCAGCCACTGCCCACCACTCCCAAATCCACCCTTTAAACCCATAACAAAGTAACCAGCGGGTTTTCCTTGGGTTTTTTTTTTGTTTTTTTTTTTTTTTAAAGGGTTAAAATGATTTTTTTTGGGTTTTTAATTGTTTTTTTTTTTAAATAATTATTTATTTGTTTTTTTTTTTTTTTTTTTTTTTTTTTTTTTTTTTTTCGTTAAAACCCAAGGGGCACCATTTCGGGATAGGGGCCAACCCTGGCCCTTTCTAACTGGCAAAAAACCCACCGTCAAAAACCAAGAAAAAATTAATTTTTTTTTTTTTTTTTTTTTTTTTTTTTTTAGGAACCACGCTCTGCTCCCAATTTAGACCCATTTCCCCCCACCAAAAATGGGGGAAAACGTGCCCAAACCGGGGGATTTGGTCAAAAAAGGGCAGGGGGTGGGATCACGGGGGGGGCAGTTTTGGGGGGTCCAAAAAAATTAACATAGGCAAAAGGGTGAGCCAAAAAATTAAATTTTTTACAAAAAATCTTTAAATAAACAAAAAGGGGGTGAAAGGGCCCCCAATATAAAAAAGGGAGAAAAGGGCCCCAATTTTAAAATTTTGCACTTAAAATTTTAAATAACCCAAAAAAAAAAAAAGCTAAAAAGAAAAACCCAATTTAACAAATACCCCAAAATTTTTAAAAAATTAACAACTACATGGCCTTTCTGCAAACCTTGCCCGGGGACACCCAAAAAAGTAAGAAAATTTACTAGGCCCCGACTAAAATGAAAAAAATTATAACATTTTTTGGTAAACCCCCAATTACCCCGGCAATTTTTGGGCCCCCATTCCCCCTTTATTCCACCGGGCCAGGGAGTAAGCCCCGGGAAACCCTGGGAGCTCCGAATTAAAAGTTAAGCAAAAGCAAACCAAAAATCCCTTTTGGGGGAGTTTTAAAAAAAATTAAAACCCAAATTAAAAAAAAAAGCCCAAAACGGTTTCCGTTTTGAGTAAAAATGCCCTTCAAGAATTTTATAATTTCAATGAACAAAAAAATTTAAAAAAAACTATCACTAGGCCTAAACATATAAAAAATAAAAAAAAAAAAAAAAAAATTAAAAAAAAAAAAAAAAAAAAAATTAAAAACCCCCCAAAAAGGGACCCCCAAAATATAAAAATTTTAAAAAGTTTTAACAACAAATAAACCCCATTTAATTAATAACAAGGGGAAAATAAAAAAAATTAAAAAAAAAATAAATAACATAAATATAAAAAAATAAATAAATTAAAAATTTTAAAAAAATTTGGGTATTTTTAAAAGCCTTTCCCTCGTTTTAAAAAAAAAATAATTAAGTCCCCAATGGTGTTTTTATAAAAATTTACTGTCCGGTTTTTGGTTTTTTTGGGTAGGCCGGCACACCAAAAATTCCCCAAACTTTTTTTCTTCTTTTTTGGGTTTTTTTTTATATTTTTTTTTGTTTTTCTTATAAAATCCCCCAGCTCAGCCGCCCCGGGGAAAAAATGGAAAAAACTTTACCTGAGGATGAAATTCTACCCCCAAAGATGTTTGGGGCGGGTTAAAGGGGGGGAAATCCAGGCTCCCAAAATGGTCCTCAGGCCAGGCTAAACAGTGGGAAGAATTTCGAAGTTCCCCCGGACGGGGGGCTGAAAGGGGGTGAAAGTCCCCTCAAAAAAGGGCCCCGGACTGTAAAGGGCCCCAACACACAAGCACATCAAAAACAGTCCCGCCATCCAACAAAAAATTTTTACACAAAAATACCACTAAATATTAAATGGGCCCTGAAATTTTGCCAAAATTAACTTTAAGAGACAAACTTTAAAACATGGGTTTTGGGCCAACAAGAAAAAGTGAAAGGCCCTTAAATTTAGGCTAAAGGAAAATTTTAAAAATTACAATTTAACCCAATTACAAGTTTAAAAAAATTTTCCCAAAAAAATAAATTGCGTATATGAACTTAAAAATTTACAAAATGAAAAACCCAAAGGGGGTATGGAAACAGGCAAAAGGGGTTAAAAACATGAAAAGCTAAAGATAGGCCTTTGGTTATTTTCAAAGAACCCAAAAAAAAATTTGGTTTAAAGGGGGAAAATACAATGTTTGAAAGGCTCCCAAGAAAAAATTTTACAGAATTACAAAGGAAAATTTTAAAGGGGTATTTAAAGGCATAACGGTAATTAACCCGGGAAAACTTAAAATTGGGGAAACACAAAGGCTTTAACCCTTTTTTTGAGAAAAATGCAAAAAAACCCCAAATTTAAAAAAACCCTGAAAAAAACAACTAAGCTTCCGTTTTTAAAATTTTCAAAAGAAACAAAAAATAAATTTTTACCCAAAAGGGGGGATTTTGAATTTAAAACTTACAAAATGAAAAACTTACGTTTTAAGTGTGTCTTGGTTTGGTTCCCCTAACGTAATTTTGGGAGGCCAAACACAAGACAAACTGAAAAAAGCCAGGGCCCAAACCCGGGCCCAAGCTGCTTGGGAACCCCGGAACGAAACGGGAAATGGGCCAACGGCTACCAAAGTAGCAAAACCCCAAGGGAAAAAACGAAAAATTCAGGCAGCCTGGGGAGACCACAAAGAAAAAAAAAGAAAACTGTACCCGGGCCGACACCAAAGGGGGCAGCCTCCTGATGTCTTATTTCTGGAGGAGCTATATTGCACAGCACTTGGACCCAAGGTAGTGGAGTTGCCATGATACTGTTTAAATGGAATATCTATACTAATATGTAGTTTTCTTACCAATGTGAGTGAGAAGCAGATTGGTCAAAAGACGAATAGCAGTTGGATTGTAGTGAACACCATCTTTTCCTCTCCTGTGGAAAACAATAACACAATCTGAGTATATAAGGCTGCCTGGTAGGTACTTAGCAGCTGATAATAGTTACGTATATCTTTCTCAAACCGGTTTAAAACTAGTTGTAAAGTACAACTTTCATCTGTTGGCAATCACACATTTATGCCTAATGTATTTAATACTTGTTTACTAATGTACTAGATATTACACAAAAATGTAACTTTCCTTTATATGGCATGATGTATGATTTTTGTTGTAAAGGAAAACACCTCTTATGTCTATACCAAAATATTCTGAGTAAGAAAATATATAATAAATATATATCATTTGTTCTAATAGCTTCATTTTTTAGGAATTTTAAACTAAATGACTGAGTGCATTGTTAGTGAACAATATTCCGCAACTATAGGAATGTGTAATGTAGGGTTAAACTCTAAGAACCAGTGTCTGCCAGATGTAGGGCTAAACTCTAAGAACCAGTAATGTGTGAGGCTAATACATTCCTCATCGGTTTAGGACGGGATTAATCAGTGTGGTGGCTCAGTGGCTAAGGTCCACCACTGCGGAGGGCAAGGTCCATGTTTCAAATCCCCACTAAGCCAACGGTTGGTACTTCACTCGTTGAATAAAGTTGATGCACAAGCCTGTAGGCTCATGTCATCTGGCAAGTAAAGTTTGAAATAAAAAAAAAAATAGTTCCTTGGAGCCCAGCCGAGTCAAAATTTGTTAGTACAAATTTACTTTTTTTGTCCATTATAGTATGACAAATAGAAGCTTATACATTAACATTTGCTTTATACATTACCTATGAATCTGAAGTCGCATATGAAAGTGGTTATCTAGGATATCAAAACCATGAGCGACCATTACTTCACGAGCAAACTGGTTTGCTTCGAGAACATCAAATCGCAAAGAATGTCGCAAGAAGTCAATCTGTAACAGGAAGTCATTTAAATATCATTATAGTCAAAGTCATATACAATGTAATGCAAATTACTGCATAGGTGTACTTAAACTTTACTAATATTAGTATATCACCCTACTATAAAAAGCTTGACTAACAATGATATAAATGGTATTCTACCTCTGAGTGCTGTTAATATTTTTAATTTGGAGTATAAGTAGATCTAATTAACTCAACCCCAAAAAGTTTTTCACATTTTCAATAAATAGGAATTAATAATTTCAGGGAGCCGACAATAAAAAAAAACTTCCATAAAATAGCATGGAGGAATGAAACAAAAACACAGCATTGCTTCAAACAGCCCTTTAACCAAGAAAATTACTATTAAGGTATGGAATGTTGTTTTCTGACTTCCGTTGTCAGAATTCCGAGTTCCTTGAAAGCAGTTCGGCATGTGTCTAGAGGTCTAGACTAGACACATATGAACTCGGAATTCTAACAATTCAGAAGTCAGAAAACAACATGCCATATGTATATCTAATATTACTTTTCTTCTTTGGATGTTCGTAGCTGTTGTACCTCCCCAAGCTGTCAGATCAAATATCAGGTTGAGACTCAAATAGTAGTACGCTGTTAAAGTGTTGATAAATTCTCATTCTCCTGACTACATAGAGGCTGCCATTCAGTTTATGGTAGAATTCATCAATGTCGGGTTTGGTCGACTTGACATCAATGTCAATTACTACGCCAAGGTACTTTCCTGAGTCTATTGTAGAATAGAATAGAACATTTTTTATTTGTAAAAATAATTGTGCAGTGCATGCATAACTACTATAGCATTAACTGCAATTTTTAAAACAAATAGCTCGTAAATGTTGTTGCGAGCAATCATTGTAACACAACTTCTCCATCTACTGTTGCTACTACGGCAATACAAGCGGGCTACTACATTGTTGATTTCACCATTCCTCTTGACACCTTTATTTGTACACCCTCTTTTTTTTATAATTACTTAAGAAGTGTTGTGCCATTAAATGAATGTTTTGATTGTTTATCAAACCCTCAGCCTATCAAAAACGTAAATCCTCTATGAATGAATGAAAAGGAGCTGGGCAGCCAATAAAAAACTTATTGGCTGCCAGTCAACAAACGTAAAACAAAGATATCTCAGTCTCATAATGAATTGCCTCGGACCACTGTCTAATTATACTAGAGGTTTATATTACCTTATATTCAGTCAAGTGGTCCAACATGTTGTCAGATGGCGACCGGTTTCGACTAACTAATGTAGTCATTCTCAAGCCAAAAAACATAAATATTCACTCTTGTGAGGTCGTCAGAAGTCTTCAAAAACACTGAACACAAACGAATGACGAAGTCTAGACTCGCAACCTGCACCACCTGCGCTGTGAACCGACTGTGTCTATGCCACATTTTAATTTAATAAATGTCCGCTTTGTGCTTTTCTTGTTTTGTTTGTTCGCTTGTGTTCAGTGTTCTTAAGACTTCTGACGACCTCACAAGAGTCTTCAGCTTGTTTTATGAGGCCAGCTGAAGAGGCCAGCTCAAGCTTTATTTTATGTATTTTCAGCTTGAAATGACTACATGAATTAGTCGAAACCGGTCACCATCTGACGACGTGTTGGACCAATTGACTGAATATTATGGTAATATAAACCTCTAGTATAATTCTCAATTTGTTGCTCCACCCAAGCACAGATTGTCTTCATGACTATCGTCCTTTTTTTTACAATTTTAAATTATTTTACTGTAGTTATCATTGTATCATAAATGACAGGTACTATTTGACTTATTGGTTTCACTAAAATGTTAAACATTATCTATATTTTTATTTTTCATAATAATTGTATATCTACATTAAAATTGCTTCAAAAATTATAATCTTAATTTTAAATATAAATCTTTGTTTTTGTAGGTTCCCTTATGATACTAAAAATTCTAAAAAATTAACTTCACATTTCATGAAATTAATTTTTTTTATGCAATTAAGTGTTACTTTAAAATAGGGTAAAATAATTTCTTTATGCGAAGGGTTAGATAATGGATAATAAGTTATTATTTATATTTTTTATTAATTAACGCCATTTGACCCTTCTAATCATATGAGGCGTTCATATATAGAGTTTACCTGTTTAATAAGAAGACTGCTTTGAACATTGTGTGAAACTGGGAGAGCCGTAGCCCATATGACTAGTGTGGTCGATGGTAGACTGGACTTGAACATACGTGCTAAATGGTTGACATTGTCTTTGAACTTGGTGACTCCATGAGGACCCCATCTTAAACACACATTGTTCCCATTCACTAGAAGCAGTAAAAAAATTTATCTGAAAACCCAAAAGAACTATGCATTGTCCTTGGAAATCCTTCTACAAATCTAACATACTTTTAACTCAAGGTTTCTTTTTAATACTTATGATAATAAGAAATAAAACTAAACACTTCATGATTGATGAAAACCAAAGTAAAAAAATATGATTTAATAAGAAAATATTTTAAAATATGATTTCTCGTAGTTTTAAACCCACAAAATAATCTGTATTAATACTTATATGTTTTTGAACCTATAATGACAGTGCTCTCATTGATAATACAAGCCCTGTTGTTAATATTATTTTAGATTAGTAAATTTGTTTGTATATTTACCATGCTTTTCAAACATTAATTGAAAGTAAATTATTTTAACATTCAAATTCAAATAAAAAGTATAGCATACTGGAACAATGAAATTGAAACTCTACCTCCGAGTTTTTCCATTGTTAACAGTAACAGTCATACATTTATCGACAACATTATTTCTTACTGTATTTAGATAGTGACATTTTATTTTGTGCATATTATTTTGAATAATAGTGGTACCACAAATGATGATGATTTAGTTGATATAGAATTTAATAATAAGTTTCAAAATAATATTAACATCAAAATATATGAAGAGCATCTCAATGGACTATTAAAACATCAGTTCTAATATTGATGAGATTTTCAAATTATGGTTAGTTTAAAATACTAACCACCCTAATTCTCATGAGGGTGGTTTCAAATGCTAGCAGAGAGTGGTTTATAAGGGTTGTCAGTTGCGAAGAGTTTCTGACATTATAGGGTGTAGTTTATTGTGTGCCTTTCACACTGTACAACTCTGGCCCTCATAAAGAAATACCATAAAAGGTTCCCAAGATATAACGGAAAAACTACTTTCGCGGCGACTCACGATTAGCGGCTATAATGCAATCATTACCATCTTAATCACAAAAACAGAACTCACATATATTCCCGCCAGAAAGATGCCAAGCAGGTAGTCCTGAAAGCCAGGCACGCAAATTCAACACAAATTACTAATTTTTGTTAGAAATATGGGTCAATCTCATATTGTGATTGTTTTTGTAAACTACATATATGTCGTACCGGCAAACATCCCAGAATGTTGAGTTAATGTAGATGACGTCAGGAGCCTCTCTCAAGCCGAGATGAATGTCCTCCATCATATCCACAACAGCTGGAGCATAACACTTTGTTATAAAGTAGAAGTCTACTCGAGTTTTTCCAGTCTAGAAACACAAACAAATTATTTAATTGATTAGTTTTAACATAAAAAATAATTATTGAAAATCTGATATTAAAAAAAAAAAAAAAAAAAAAAAAAAAAAAAAAACAGTAACAATAATGAAATTCTACAATGTGAGAAACAATTTATGTATTATATTGTGTGCGTTAGTTTTTGTAACCCTCTATATTTTAGTGCCAAAAATCTGTCTTGCTTGCTTCAGGTTTCTCTTCAATTTTAATTTTAATCAGCGTGAATGAGCCAGGCCTGGAACACCACAAGTGCAGATAATTTTAGTGAATCGTTGCCAACAACATGGATCTGACTTGTTTATTATATTGTTAGATGTGACTATAATGCTCAAATTATAGACTAATATATCTGATTTCTAACATTACTCAAATCTTTGAAAAAATTATGTCAGTCAATCCTTTTAATAAATTAAGGGCTTGGGCACATATTGTTGAAGTAAAAAAATTACAAAGATTATTATTTGATTGGTTGATACAAAATCCTTTTTATATGGTAAATGAGTACCTGTTGTGCAACGGCACTGAAAATATATTTTAAGCCTGAATCGTTTTTAATTTATTTTGTTCTTTTATTTATTTATTTTTATTATTATTGCTATCACTTTTTAAAGTTTTATACATTCTATTCTCGATCTTGTTATTGTTTTGAAAAGATTTAATTAATATGTCTAATCATTGTTAGTCAATGAAATTCTTACTCATAAATCATTGTCCTATTGTTTTTATGTCAATATCCCATCTCTTATTGTTATTTCTTTTGTTAGTTGTTACTGTTATTTTGTTTGCCTATTTTGATTTTGTCACTTCGCGATTATTATACCTAGCTCTTCATTATTATGGCATTGGCCACTAAACAAAGAATTGACTATAGTCTATTGTGCTCACTCATTGTAGCGTAATGATTGTTATTTGCTCATGTTCTGTACCTGATTATATTGATTGCCATATATGGCTTATAAACAAATAAAAATTCTGATTTCTGGTTAATATTAGCTAGTTTTCAACATAACTCCTTGAACAAACCCGGAAGTGTCATACACACACTGATTCTAGTAACCATTCATAATCCTAACCCATCTCTGTTTCTTCTACATCCCCAAGTAGGATATTCAATTCGACCAAACAACCATCCTGCTGTAACAAAACTTGGCAATATAACAATCACACTTACACTTACCTGCCATCTGGATAGACTTACAACTAACAAGCCCATCTGACAGAAGCTCTCACTCACCATTCTTTAATCAGAACAATTTCAAGCTGTGACTTATTAAACACTTGAAACATGAACACAATTGTCTTATGCGTATATTCAATATCCATTGAAATCAGTTTATAAGCTGCCACGAACAAGTTAACTGCTATTCAAGTTATTTACCACCCCAACAAAGTGGATGAGTGACCATCGATGACGAACCACAGTGACTTGGGGACATTTTTTAGAAGTAGAAAAAAGAATTTTTCTTGTTTTTTTGCTTGGAGGAGTGTTATGAAGTGACCCAAATTACCCTTTTTTATTTTAACTGTTATTCACTTAGCTATTTGCTGAGGGGTGTCTATGAGTGGAAGTGGGGAGACAGGAGTGTGGCTGGAGGTGAGGCAGACAGACGACAGCCTAGGAGGAGAGAGGAACCAAGCCCTAACGACTCCAGAGGAGGCAGTGGTGCAGCATGGATGGTGGAAATTCTCAAGACACCCTGCACCCATCTAGAGTAGGGTAGCTGCAGTGTTTATCTTATGTCGTTCTTAAGCGTAGGGAGAAAGTTGGTGATTTGTTGTGAAATAGGGATGTTAGGATGAACCCTTACTGATATAATAATAAAAGAGGTAAGAAATATAATTGATGTTCTGTTTAGGGATGGCAAATATTTTCAACATATCAATATATCATACTATCAAAATATCACAAACAAAATATCGATATAACAATAATATTGAAAGAAAAATATTGATATATCGGGTCAGCAATATCAAACTGTAAATGATTGATCTGTTTAAAGTTATGTACTAACTCTTATGTCATGATCAAAAATACACTGTTTTATTATCACTATCAAGAATAGCCTACTGAATATAAACCTTAAATACATTTATCTACATGAAACCAGTTGTGGTCTATGCAGTTGAATGAAAATCAAAATAAGTATAATTATACATTTAATTATTATGTCAATTATAAAAGAATAATGTAATAACATTGTTATTTTTATTTTTTACATTTAAAAATGCCTTTAGGCTTCTTTTAAATACTAAACTTCCACCCACTAGTCAACAATAAACTACGTTTTAGTACGTTGCCTAACCTCTTGTAAAAAAACTAAATAAAGTTACTTTATTCATTATTATTATTAATTATTCATCTCTAAGACGCAGTTCATAGAGACATGGGCGAATATGAGAGGTGAACGAGTGTAGTCATTGTTACTATCTGAGTTCGACTTAGCTCAGAAAGGACTATTTATTAATAGCCCAATAGCCAGGGCAACTTTGGGACCTACAGCTTTACGTGGATTTCGAACCACATAGTGTTGGTCTGATTTTCAGATAACTGACAAGTATTATTTTAATGCATGTTTTGTCACATAAGATGCAATTTAAATGTGTTTTTTCCATATCGTAATGATTTTCAGGAAAAACGTCAATATTTAGTGATATGATATATCGGACCAAAATATCGTTATGACCAATATTATCGAAAGAAAATATATATGCTAAAACATTGATATATAAAAACGCATTTATCAATATTTCTGATATATTTTTGCAATCCCTAGTTCTGTTATTCTTAGCTATTACTCTCCACGATCCCTTTCACCGAGGAGGACGTGATAATGATGTAAACTCACCTGAAAGGATCTTTCTTCTTCGTAGTCTCTACCTTGTTTCAATTCACTGTGTTTACCCAATTTATCTCCACTGTAACTAGGCTCTTGCTGAAAATAAATGCTAAGTGTTAAATAATCTATATAAACACAATAATAGTGCATGATATGGTACATCATAAGGTTCTAACTCATATATATGATTTCTATGCATAACTTAATTTTTTTCAAAGAAGGACTAGTTGTTTTTTTTTTTTTATAGTTATTGCCATTATCCTTGAAGCCACTATAAACAGAAATATGATTGTGATACCTATCGAACAGATCATTGTTGGTGAATTTAACAAAAATACATACAGACAAACAAGACACAAAATAAAGCAAGGTAGAACATTCACTCATACAACAATTTTTGCTTGTTTTTATGCCTACCAGTATTTCTCTAAGTTATGCTTACTTTTCGTGGACAACCCTGAAAATTAACAGACTTTAACTCTACTTATAACAACCATAAACAAAGTAGCCTTTTACAGGCTTTTATGTCTTTAACAGGCCATACAAATATTTCTACGACTAACTTCTAAGGCCTGTTGCATTTTGTATTGTTAGTAATACACTGTCAAATATAGCCAAATATTTGATAGTGTTATGAGATATATAAAACATTTAGTAGCAAACACCACATGAACTAAGTTGGATACTATCAAGATACATTAATTTTTTATCTTTAGGCAAGTACAAATTAAAACACTGCCAAATTTCATGAGCTTCATTAAAACTTAGTTTGTAAGCAAACATTATATTTGTTATATGTTATTCAAAACAGAATATTCAAACTCTCCATTTAAAATCCTATACATAGCAAATTTTACTTACCTTCCTTTTTAAATCCCTTTGATCAATTAGACGATTCCTATTTAACAGACACACCATGTCTTTATAAATAGCTCGAGTGTCTGCAAAAAAGAAGTACAATAATAAATATTGTAAAAAATAAAAATAGCTTATGAAACATAAATTTTCTTAGAATTCACTACTCAATTTTAAGCATTGGTGTTTACAACTGTCATGTCAATATGAAAATTCAAGTAATAAGAGAGTAATTTATTTAACAGCAGTATTTTAACAAAATAAAATGTTATATATTATACTGTTAAAATTTATATCATTTCAAGTAGTACAGTACAGTACTCGATTATCCTGCCTCGTTTTATCGGGCATTCCATGTCATCCGGTCTGCCAAGTAGATAACAATAAAAATTATTTACAAGATAAAATTACAATTTATCGTAAGCGCCTTTGAGTTTTGAAACACAAATGTCGTACAAAAGTGTTTTGTTGTTGCATTTAGCAAATTGCAGGCACTGTAATGACTAGTCACCCTTTCTCAACAAGCAGTCGCTTGTTACTGCGTAATAATTTAATAATGCACCTGAAGATCCAAGCTGGCAATGTTGTTTACTTTTGTTCAGTGTGGCTGGCTGGAAGAATCCATTTTGCATATACTCACACAGTCACACACCTAGCAGCGTCAAAGTTGGCAATCGTGATAAATATTGTTTGTTTCATTACAATTGCTGCAGAACGGGCTGCGTCACATGCAATTGTAGGTGCTCTGTTTACGCGTGCTGTCTGATATCAGTTAATAAACGTGTTTCTCCAATAAAACCAAGTTATTTATGATTTATGTTTTATCCGGCTTTTATCGTATCTAGCTTGATCTCGCCACGTTGGGCCGGATAACCGAGATTGTACTGTACATGGTTTATAATTACCATGCATATTATTACACTAGTTTTTTTAATTGCTGACAACTACCCACATGATGGATCTTTATTTAGGGTTTTACTTAGGTGATAAATTGATTGAAATCTTTACGGGAGTAGCTGTAGAGCTAAGGGGCTAGTAGGCCGATGGCTTGAAACTTAACTGGTCCAGGTTCAATTCCCGATAAGACCACTAACAGTTTTGGCCCTGCCGCTCCCGTGATTCGGAAGTCATGTTAGACCGTTGGTCCCCAGGTTAAGTGTTAGAGAAGGCTTCCTAGCCCCAACTTAACCTAGTAAAATAAACTACTTCAATGATCAGTTTTGATCATCCAATTCTAAAGAACTGTACGATCCCAAAGTACAGATGTAAAAGTGTGTTTGGCTTGACACAATATTTCAGTTCTCTATGATGATAAATTATTCTTGCCAATTTCTTACAAGTATGTTCTGTACGATATCACAACAGAGTTTAATGTTCAAGATTATAGGTACCCAGGAGTTTTGAATCAATCATTCAAATGATTTTATAAAGGGAAGATAATACATTATTAGCAATAATATGCTAAAATTTTCCAGATTCCAAGCTTTCATTGAGAAGAAAATTAACTTTAAATACATTATAATCCGAATAAAATAAGGTAGTATCAACTTCATGTAATATTGATGAGATTGATATATTAAAACTAGTTATTTATTTTAATTTTGTTTAGGTACTTAAAGTAGAAACGAGCAGAGGACAGAACCCTGGGGAACACCAGTAATGACAAATAATTTAACTTCCTGTTAATTATATGATTTTCAATTAAACTTAGTTCTTTGCTTCTAATTCCATATCACTTAGGTTTCTAATACAACATGGTGTGTGGAACAGAATTACTTTCTTCTACATCAGAATACAGCGTACAACACCCATTACTTTCTTTAGAGAAGCCAAATAATTTGTAAATGGGGATAACCAACTTTGCTTTGGATCATATGTTCGCCTATCCTGGGAAAATAATCACAAATGGCTCAATATTAGTAAACATTCACGCTTAAACAAAGCAGACAAGATCAACACATATATTCATAAGTTTACCTAATGACATTAAGCCTACACAGCTGCCATTGCAGGACACTATTTAAACATATCACCTAAGAACAATGAAATCAATAATAAAGCTAATATTAGCTCTGAGATAAAAATAAACATAAATATTCTACCTACTTTGGACATGTATTGGTAAACAATTAATAACATAGTGTAGTAAACCAATGCTAAAATCGAGGTATAAAAAACTGAGCAGGGTTTTTCAAAATGATCTAGCAAATTGAGGTATAATTGGTTATCGTTCTGATTTTAACCAATATTTTTGAGAGGTGACTTATAAAATGGAGTGATAAATCTAAACTGATTATCAAATACCATGGATGATAATTGTCTAAACCAAATATTTTTTGTTTCAAAGAGACAAATATTTAGTGCCTTGTCAGCTACCCTAGTCTATTACACAAATGGAATTTGGTTACATCTAGTTTTGTTGGGTTGGACTTAATATTCTAAATTCTGAAATAAGTTTTTACGATGTTTAGATTAACCCTTTCAGCCCCAACGGCCAATATGTCATTTGTGTGGTGTAAGGGATTTTGGACCGTATCGTAATCGTAGACTTAGTGTCGTTCTTGTGTTTCATATTAGGCAGTTTTTACATAAGAAGGTAACTACGCCGATTAACACCAATATCTAGTAAGTGGATTATGACTTCGGGTTATCCCATTTATGCCGGCTTCACTACTACCGATCAACCAGTGCCAAATGCTCGAACCACAAACAAAAACTAACAGTCCGGTCTGTCGGAAGACGATTGTACACTATGAAATGCAATCTTGCGTCGATCCTGTGTCCAAAACTCGGCAACGACTTGTTTGTCTCGATGGCATCTGGATACAATAAATACATAAGGACAGACTTGTCTATGCTATACATAGAACGTTCGTATATTTGATCAAGTTTTTCTACAATAGCTACTACATTTCTGACGGTTTCGACTGACAATGTTTTAGGTCATGGCAAGGGGTCAATATATTCTAATTTGTTTATTGTGGCAAATAGAGGATGTTTATAATGACCACATAATTTCCAATAATTGCAATTACCCACAAAAGTAATTTATTTGTCATATCTAGAAATAGTTGTCATTTGAGATTACTTTTCAAATTTGTGTTTATCGTAAAAAACAATTTCCCTTCTAAAAGCAAGGTACAGCATAATTTATGCTGTTACATTAAAATATATAATACATATGTGTATCATCAAGCAAGCATGACAAAGTTGGTAGACTACCAATTAACGCAGGATGTTCTGTTCTACACATTTCAGAATTTGTAATAATTTTGAATGCAATTTTATAAGCGTATGAAATAAAATTAAAACGTGCAATGAAACTCCCGCTCAATTCCCAGCTGGTGGAGGTGAGAAAAATGGCCAATGTTTGTCGCATGACTGAAGAATAACCAGAAGACGGAATAATGCGTAGTAAATGTCACTCTATGCAAGAATTAAATAGCCTATTCAATTCAAAAAACAAATTGCAATGTTTTAGCTGTAATGAGTATCTTACAAAAAATGTTGTTGTATATCCTTGTTTGCCTGTAATCTAACAATTCTTATACAGTATATTTCTATTCAGAAATTATGCCATATATCAAGTTTTAGTACCTACAAAAATTCCAACGATTATTTTGTATCTTTTATTACCTATGATTATAATCTGCTCAATTTTTCAAGTGTTGTTTATACAATTTGCGCACGCTGACTTATGGTGTTATAAGTCTTATACTTTTTAATATTTTCATATATTTTACATTTTCTTGTAGCTAATAGATAGTTACTAATAAAGTACATGTAGCACAAAATTATAAAAAATTAGGCATGCCCCTTATTTTTGGATTGTTATGTAATTTTTCACAGAAACCTTTTGTTTCCATAGTAACATTTTTATTTTCCCCAATAAACAAAAAATATAAAAAAATGTTTAAGATTACAATATGATTATTCCTGAAAAACTTGTTCTATCCTATTCAATGCTGCATTTTTTTAAATCTTTTCGTGTACTATTTGATTAGCTACAATGATCATAATGTAATTTTGCACATTTTTCGTTTTTGTGTTTTAATGAAAACAAAAAATTACCATACTAGGTTTTTTTGCAATTTTTTGTTTTCATTAAAACACAAAAACGAAAAATGTGCAAAATTACATTATAATATAATTTAATAATATGTTGTTATATGTTGCATAAACTACCATACTAGGTTTTTTTTGCAGTTTATGCAACATATAACAACATATTATAGTCCAGAAAATAATAAACAATTTGGCTATCTTGGAATTATTTACAAACATTTTTTAGTGCTCCTAAGGAGGATTATAAGTTATAATTTACGTACAATATTTTCTTGACAATATTTATTTATTACATGTGTATCTATGTAAGTTTTTATGGTGGTACGTGAATGTACAGTTCTTGAGAAGAAAAGCAATATGTCAAAATTTACATTTGTAGCATATTTAGTATTTTTTATACACTACAAGTAAACGTCACACAACACAAATTTATTACAATATAAGCACAAGATGCACAAATATATTACAATACAAGTACAAAATGCACAAATATTATATATCTTTTGTGAATCCCTCTGGTCTGAAGGTGAGGCTAGTTCACCGAAATCGATCACTATAATATTTGTGCATCTTGTGCTTATATTGTAATAAATTTGTGTTATGTGACGTTTACTTGCACTGTAAATGTACCAACACGTATTATGCTAGTATTTTTTATAATTTTTACACAAAAGGCCTCCGAATCGGTGAAAAAAGGACCTAGCAGTTGGGAGCACATAATGGCTCACTCGTTGATCAGATCCATGGTTGAAAAAAATCATTAAAAAGAATGGCCCTTACTTATATATTCAACAATTATTAACAGCTGACTTTGGAGTTTTTTTTTATTTATTTTTCGGGTAAAAAAATCAACTTCACAGAGCAACAAGTATCTCTCATGAAAATATAGCAAATTCTTGACCCATTTCAAACAGTTTTATTCTTTTGTTAGGTCTAGGCAATTTGGAAAATTTAGGTAGGCCTACCTGCCCACAACGCTTTATTCAGGAACAAACATATTTTTATGTTTTTCCTAATTTTCGTAATTTTCCTAAATTTTCCACTGAAAAACAATCATAATTTAATTCGTGATTATTTATCTAATATGAAAAAACATCAGCTAAAAACCAGCAAGGCCCCTGTTCTATATAATTAGCGAAGAAACTGTCATAGGCTATGTAATTGATTAAAGAAAATGTTTAAATATATTCTAGGAATAATTTTCCCACCCCAATACATTCCCTTCTGACACAACACCACCTGACTCCCATCTACTTAATCCACTAAATGTGGTTGTTTTAGTGTATTTACTTTTTTAATTTTATAATACAGTAATAGATATATTGCTATAATTTATTGTTGTTACTGTTATTGATCAATATTTTATTCCAGTGTTTTGTTATAAGTGGTGAATGGTTGACAGTTATTTAATAACATAATTGAAGTGATGTAGAGAATTAGAACGCTTAATTGACTTTATGACAACAGCAGAAAATTCTGTTCTAAATTGGTTTTCAGTAAATAAACTTGTTTGTAACCAGGAAAAAACTCAAAAACTTATGCTTAGTTTATCCCAGGATTGTGAACCTGATACGGTTAAATTGCTTGGTATTCACTAGGATACAAAGTTAAATTGGGAAACACATATAAATAAGATTTGCAATAAATTAGCACGTGTTAATTATTTGTTTTGGAAGCTGAAGCCATTAGTAAGAGAGGAATACCTAAGAACAGCCTACTTCGGCCTTTTTCAGTCGCATTTGTCTTACGGCATTTTGCTCTGGGGCCATTCTTCACATACCCATGAATTACTTTTGATGCAAAAAAAGATTGTGAGGGTATTATCTGGAACTGGCCCAGTTGAACATTGCAAACCTCTTTTTATCCAACAGAAAATTTTAACAGTCATTAACCTTTATATATACAACACTCTTTTACACACGAAACTTAATGCTCATGATTTTATTAAAAGAAAAGATATACATGGATATGCCACCAGGTTTTGCTCCCAAATTAATATTCCACAACATAGATTAAGCAAGTCTGGTAAATCTCACAAAATATTGGGTATACAATTTTTTAACAAACTTCCACAGGAAGCTTATAATGCTAGCATAAATAGTTTTAAGACCTCCTTATATGAATGGCTAATTTTGAATCCATTTTATACAATATCTGAATTTTTGGAAAGTCATGTGGCAATTAGATTTAAGTAGGCTAGGCTGTTAGTGGTTAAGTTCTATTATATTCTTGTATTATATTCTTGTTCTTGTGACGGCTCCTATTCCTGTACAAAAGGTCAATGGAAATAAAGTATCTTGTATCTTGTATTGTTTTCGTAGCCAATGTGAATGATAAATAAATTAAAATTGCTACGATAATTTTGTTCCATTAAAATGGTGCAGGGTAGGGTAAAACAGATTGCGTTAGACGACTGGATGAATACGATAATTTCCTTCAATAAATGGACTGAACAGTACCCTACACATAAAACCAAATGTCGAATATTACTGTGGTCCGTTGATGGATGAAATACAAAAAGTAGGGTGAAATAATAATACTGTAGATCGGAAAACACGACAAGAACGAATGCTCTGCTTTCGTTGTCAACAAATATAACATTACAGGAAATTAATTGGCCATGCACAATCCTGCTAATGAATAATAAAAGATCGGTAATTATGCACTTTTTTGCCACCTCTGAAAATACGATTTCATGTTAAAAAAAGTGGTGAAAAATGAGTTTATATCTCTTGAGGAGTTTGATTTCATCCGCATAAAACTCGTTTTATACCGAAAAATCGAAAAACTAGTTTTTTATCTAATAATGAAAAAAACAACTTTTTTTCAAAAATCTTTATTTTTTGAAAATTTTTTTCATTTCTCGTGTTTTTTCATGCCTAACACAAATATATAACTGGTTTTGTAGTAAATTTATTTTTTCAGCTCAAAAAATGCATTTTTTATTGACATAACCAAACATAACCTAACTTATCCTAATTGTCTATTTCTCAACAAAAATTCGTAATTTGCTTTAAATTCGAGTGTTTGGCCGTCACTCCGGCGGGAATGTAGGTGAATTCGATTTTTGTGATTAATAGTTGTTGTATATAATGATCGAGTAATGGCCGCTAATCGCAATCCGCCGCAATAGTAGTTTTTCCGTTATTTCTCGAGAAATATTTGTAATAGACCAAAATAGTTTTCAAATTTGTATTCAGCGCAAAAAAACACATCAAAATTAAAAAAGATGATTAAAATACCATTTAAATTAACGGAAATATGACAAAAATACTAAAAGTTGTGACAATGGTTTTTTCGAATTTTTCGTTTAAATATGTTATTTCCGCGGAATAAAAAGCATATCTCGTGAAAATACAGCCAATTCTAGACCTAATTCAAGCAAAATGTTCCAAAGTTGTTTGGTGGCAAGAAACTGCATAAATACCAAAATATCTATACCATTAAATTCAATTATTGCAATTTTTACTGACTGTAGAGTTTTAAAATGGATGGAATACTTAATCCCAACTTCTTTTCACTTTGCGGTAATACAACTTATAAAAGACAACTTAATGTTCCTTCTTTCTTACAGTACTGAAACTACATTTACTGTATTTTGTGTTTTTTTAATGGTTATGCGCATAATTAAATAGTTATTTACTTTTTCCTGGTATTTACATTAATAAATGGATCTTTACTATAAATATGTCAAACTCAATTTTTTACCGGACGACACAGGTTATCTTCACTCACGTAATCATTCAAATTCGCTTTAAAATACACACAAAGTTGTCAATATCTGAACCTGACATTACCATTACCATCCCTTACATCAAATAGGCCTAGGCTAGTAAGCAAGCAAATAAATAAATAAAATCCAAATACGAGATATATTTTAAAAGTGGATCAGAAAATAGGCTAGGCCTAACTTAAACTAAAAAATCCAAATGTTAACGTTTAATTAATTAATTAATAGTAATTAAACTAGGCCAATGGTTGAGCTTAACTTATTAAATGTTAAAATCACTATAAAGAAAATACTTACTTGAATCACCAAAGAAAACCAAGTGCTTCCCCTCTAGAAGTTTCTTGGTATCTGAATGATAAAATACGTCTGCCATGTTAAAAAGACCACAATTTAAACTGTTTTAATTTTGAAAATATGATAATTACCAATAAGTACTACTGCTGGTTGTAGCCATAAGAAGTTAGATTAAATAAAAATAAAAACATAAAATTTATAGACAAATATTATGACTCCTAAAAACCAACAAAACAATTTAAAAGAATACTACGGGTAATTTGAAGACACATGACATGAATAAACAGAAACAAACACTTATCACAATCTTCAACATCAACAATTCCATAACATTTTAAACATGACATATGTTTGCATTTCTCAGTCTCAAGGCCAATACGTTTGCGACTTTAAGTGCATTCACATTACGAGAGAAACGATAGATAGCAGTAGGATAGACCAACTAGTGACCTAGGCTGAATTTTCCTGAGATACTTTTTTCTGAAATGAAATGACATGATTCGGTTGTATAGTACGCGCGCTGAAGGTCCGGCCTCCTGGCTGGCCTACTAGTCATATAAAAACATCGACTCTGAGCGAGGCGGTCACAGACAGATCGTAAAGGGTGATTGTTTACGCGTTTACGGAGAATTTGTATTTTGGTATCTCTTATAATTAGACCAGTATTTAAAATAAAATCATCAAATAGGTTGAGAGTTTGAAAGTTAACAAATTAAAACGTATATCAATAACAACTATTAAATATATCATAACAAATTATAAATCAGTTAATAACTTTAATTATACTTAGTAGTAATATTAATTAATTAAAATAAAATTAAAATTAATTATAGTTAGTAACTAAGAAATATATACTTCTAACTGTCACTAAGAAAAATATTTCTGTGATTTCCCGTATCGTTAAAATACATATAGCCTAATTTTTATTTAAATTGGTTTAAAATAAAAATGACGAGTTGGGAGTGACTCGTCAGTTTTATAAAACTCATGGACTGTTTTTCTAACGACACATTTGTCGACACATCGTCTAGTTCTGTCGCTGTTGTTTTTCTCTTGTATTTTTTGGGAGTTGTGAACGAACACTCTCCTTCCGTTGAAGTGTCCAATAAACACTATTCACGCCGAATTTCCTTTATAAGAGTTTTTGAAATGCTACATGCAACTGCAGTTCGTTCTAACGATTTTTTACGGGTATTCGTTGTTCATCTCTTAATTTGGCCTCATTCGCCATGAACTCACTTACTCTCCAAATAATTTCCCTAGTCTGACTTCTAGTAATTTTTCCTTGGGCTACTTTAGGAATAAAGCGAGCCATACTTGAGGCAGGAACCACTAAAGGAATAAACTATTTAGGATTTACGTTCACTACTGGTGGCGCAGTGCTGTAACCCGGCTACTCGGGGACAAAGTGTTTGGGAGATTGTAGGTGATAGGTTCCATGCTCGGTACTCTTAATACCGACACGGCGTCCGCTCAATGGTTGCCATCAACGTAGACACTACTAGAGAAGTCTGGAATGTCCGTGTTGAATGGTAGTCAAGGTTCAGATGTTGTGTAATGAAGAGAACTGAGTGTCAGACTTGTCAATTAGCTGAAAATCAGACCAACACTACGTGGTTCGGATTCCACGTAAAGCTGTAGGTCCCATAGTTGCCCTGGCTATTGGGCTATTAATAAATAGTCCTTTCTGAGCTAAGTTGAACTCAGATAGTAACAATGACTACACTCGTTCATCTACACTCATCACACTCATTCACTCCTCATATTCGCCCATATCTCTACGATCGGTGTCTTACAGATGAATAATGAATAATGAACTAATTTTACAACCTTAAGAGTCTGAAGAGGCTGTCGGCCATGTTGGTTTAAATCTCATTAGAACGATGTTTTTTTTTTCGAACCAGACAAATGATCACGCGTGACAAAATTGAACAGTTATTTTTAAACGGCCTTTTCCAAACAAATTGCATTTGATCAAGAGTGAAATTACTCGTTGAACTGCTTTGTGGATTCATAATTAGTTTAATAGAATAAATATAAAAATTATTTAGTTTGAAGTTTTTATTTTCACCTATTTTTGAAAACTAGGCGTGTATTCATAATATCAAAAGCAAACCCAATTCGCAATATGATAGCATTTTAAATGACACCTCATACACAACGTTTGGTAAATAAATAATGATAAAAATATGGATTCAAAATAACGTTGTTTTTATGAGAATTAAACCAGTATGGCTCTGCAGACTCTTAACATACTTAAGGGACAGAAAAAAAAACACAATCTGACTTAATACACTACAGTAGTTTGATAAAAACAAACATATAACCAACTAAATAATTGTTTATCGTACACTTAAATAAACATTCCTAACACGCTAAACCACAAGCAAATATATCGCACGCAGTCTGGAAACGTGCTGAATGTGCATCCGTAGATAACAATTAACGTAACTTAATTTAGAGGCAAGCGTGGAAAAGTCTGACAGTAGCGAATGTTTCCAGGACTGCAGGCATATTGGGCCCTCCACCCGTCTCCTCCCTATCACCGCTCGGCGGGCTCGAGGCCGGACCTTCACCGCGCGGTCTATATAACGATAGATCTTCAATTATACCCATTTAGCCGTGGTATAATAGAAGGTATATGATATAACTCATGAAGCCGTTTCGTTACTAGCGCAACTCTGTAGAATATAGATAGAAGTGTAGTTTGTCCAGGCGCTAATAAATTTTTCTTGTTTTCTCCCCGCCTTCACAGAGTAGTCCAGGTCTTAAACTAAGATATAACAACGTCACATTGTCCTCATGCCATTTTTCCTTGACAAACGTGATGAAGAAGCTTGACAGGTTGGATGTGACTAAGGGTTGTGGTCCGGATGGGATTCCTCCTTCAGTCTTACGGTATTGCAGTCATCAACTCACATATCCTATTAAATACATGTTTAACTCTTTTTTGAGGCTGGGTGTGTTTCCTGATGTACTCAAGTTGGGATATGTCATACCTATCTTCAAGTCAGGGGATCCCAGTGACGTTTCTAATTATAGACCTATCACAATATTGTCCTCTATAGCCAAAGTTTTTGAGAGCTTATTGCTGGATAAAATTGGTGCCTCATTACGATCCATGATTCCTGACATTCAGCATGGTTTTTACCCTGGCCGCTCAGTGTCAACCAACCTGGTTCTTTTCCAGGAGCATGTATTAGACGCCATTACTAGATCAAGCCAGATAGATGCTATCTACATCGACTTTGCAAAGGCATTTGACCGCGTCGATCACACTATATTATTAAAGAAGATGAGCGGATACGGAATTATTGGCCCTCTTCTTGACTGGTTTTCATCGTATCTCACAGACAGAAGATTAGTGGTTAGATGTGAGTCTGCGCAGTCAGAAGAATTGGTGTCAACATCTGGTGTTCCGCAGGGATCACATTTGGGTCCATACTTATTTATTCTTTTCATGTCGGATGTGGTGGTTTGTCTTCATACTGGGGTCCTGATGCTGGAAGACGACATTAAACTGTTCCATGAGGTTGTGGGGTTGAAGGACTGTTTACTTCTCCAAGAGGACATCCACAACTTGGAAGCATGGTGCCTTGAAAATTGTATGTCCATTAATAAGAAGAAATGTTTTCTTATATCGTTCTGTAGGAGGAAGTCCACACTGGAATTTGAATACGAGCTTGGGGGTGTATTGGTGAAGAGAGTGTCTGTCATTCGCGACCTTGGTGTTCTGCTGGCATCGGATCTGTCAAGGGCACATCAAGTTAGTGAGTTGTTGAGTCGAGCAAATCGCCTTCTTGGATTTATTATTCGATCAAACAGGGGCATATCAAGCACAAAGGCATTAAGCGCTATCTTCTGCTGCTTGGTCAGGCAAGTCTTGGAATTTGCCTCGGTGGCCTGGACACCTTATCAGGCTGGAAAAATTGAAGCTCTTCAGCATGTTCAGGACAAATTTGTTCGAATGGTTGGAGCTCGGCTGGGAACCCCCTTCAGAGAGGTTAATGTTGCTGCTTTAGTCTCAGAAATGGGATTGTCTGGCTTGGAGGATAGACGTAAAGTTTTGGACGTACTATTCCTCTACAAACTGCTCTCAGGCGCCATTGACTGTCCTCAACTCCTTCAGAGGATACATATTCGTGCACCACTTATGGCCACCAGATCACGAGAATTGTTTGGTAGAGGGCAGCATTCTACCTCATACAGCCAGAACAGTTGTATGGCACGGATACAGAGGATTGGATGCAGCGTATCTAGTGAAGTTGACTTTTTTGACATGAAGCTTCCCTCGTTTAAAAGAGTTGTCAAAATAATTTTTCTGGGGGATAATTGATGTTGATTGTCTTTGTCGATATTGAATCTCTTTTGTCCTTTCTGAGTTTTTCATTAATGTAGTTTCTTTTCATATCTTTGTCAGCATGATGCAACTATAGTATTTCTATATCTTAGAGTATATCCTATAATATTGATGTTGGTTAACTAAATTTTTTTTATTGTTATAATTTTTGTTCTTAATTAGCTTTTAGCAATAAATTGTAGCCTTAGATCTGTGTTTTTGTTATATAGTTTGCAATAAGTGTATATGTTAGTATGATTTAGTATTATTCCGTAGTATAACATATTAGTATTAGAAATAGTTTTATTATATATATTCTTATGTGTGTATTTTTGTATACTTTATTATAGCTTAATTTTACCATATTGATATTGTATTGTTTTAACAAAATGGTGTAACCGTTGGAAATAAAATAAATAAATAAATGGCCGTTATTTAACAACGTAAAAGGATAACAAACTCTGCTAATTATTTATTTATTCAACGTTATCCCCTTTCTTGTACAATGAATAAATTAATACATTTAATGGTAACATATATGAATCGCTAACCGCAAAAAGGGAACATATCCCAAAAAGTAAATTTTTCAGGGGATGAAAAAAACTAGCTTGAAATTGACATGGTTAAAATTTTATGTTCATCTATTTTTTTTCTTGATCTAGAGGTGTTACCCAATATATCTGATTAAAAAAAAGTTTTTTCCTCTTACCTAGGCCTAATTATAACAACATTTTGATTGTGGATGTGTTCCCTTTTTGCAGTAAATGGGGTTTACAAAATAAAAAATGAGACAAATGAAGTGAAAATGGATGTTTATTTAATGGGAGATAGACTAATAACAACATAGGTGTTAATTCTTAATAAAAATTATATTTACAAATACTAGTCATCCCTGTCAGGGTCTACGTTGTGCATTGTAGGCCATGTCATAATATGGTTCCAAAACTCCATCTTGTCCGCTGGAACATACACTTTTGCCTTATTAATGTCTTGCATTTTTAATACATTAATAGGCACCTTTCCTGTGTAAGCCTTTATCTTGGGTAGCTCAAGATTTTCCTCTAAGTTTATGTTAGTTCTAAGTTCATTAAAATTTCTAAGTTTAAATGAAGACTCGGAGAGACCATTCATTGTCTCGCAACACAGGACTGTTGATGGATTGGTAGAAGGAAAACTGAGCTTGTGATACCTTGAAATCCCAAAGGAAATTTTCCTTTCCTTTGGGCAAATTTTCCCATACGAATCTGTGCTCAAACAAGACCTTTTATAGTATGTTGGATACCAGTTCTTAAAATCAAAGACTTGGTCGGAATGTACTTCAACAACGTCAAACTTATCTTTAATTTTAGAAGAGGTTTGTATTAAGTTAATAACTTCAGGGATAGTGTAGTATCGCTCTTCTTTTCTTAATTTTCGGCGAATTATGCCTAAGTCTCGATCAGCGGGCATAAAAGAATGCCCTCTCATGGGAAAAATCAAATAGATGTTGTCAAATCGTTTTAATTCACACAGTGCCATGCAATAGCGAACAAGACCATTATTCTTGTTCTTTCCAGAACAATTATCGCTAAAAATGTAAAATTTCCTGATATTTGGACTTACTTTATTTTCTATGTACCATCTTAACCAAGAGCATACCTCTTTACTTCTTACTACCTTCATTTACTTCTTTCATTTTATTATAAAATTGTTTTGACCGGCGTAACTTCGCATTTTTAATGACATTTCGTTTGTATTTGTCTTCATTTACAACACCTTTCTTGCGTTTGGCTATAGGCTCATCAACAAATTCTTCGTCAGAATTCATTTTTTGTAAGAAAATATACACCTAATCTCATTAATTACTTAACACACAATATGAGCAATATATCACAAGATACATAACCTATACATAAGATACATAACATAAGATAAGATACATAACATAAACAACAATAAACGAGCAAACAAAACAGATTATTGTAGCTGCTACCATAGAGAAAACAAGAAGAAGCATCGCAGATGAACAGTATCAGTAACAGTGTTTACTGCAAAAAAGGAACACTGCCAGTCAGTGTTCCCTTTATGCAGTAAACGGAAATTTTCAAATGGCGCCAAGCATTAAGTTTTCAATAGCCGTGATTCCTTTTTGCAGTAAACGATGTATCTCCAGAAGAGGAAGCAAAATATGTGATAAAGTGTGTTTAGTATTCTTAAGTTAGCATAAGTATATATATATCTATTAATTTTAATTGTCTTCAATGTATGTTATATTCTCTGTATGTTGGTACCACTTGGACAATATGGCATGGAGGTTAGAAGGTTTCCCCCTCTCTCTTATTGTAAAAACCGCGCAAACCCCCTCTTCCCTTGCCGCGAAAGACACAGTCAGTCAGTGCTTTCCAAACGCTCGACCCATCCAGTTCACGCGCTATTGTGGTGTGCGGGTGTGTAACAAAATAGTGTGTGTGTGACAATCCTTGTTTCTTCGGAATCACTCCTACCAGAACTTCTCTCTTCTCATCGTGCTCGCCCCGGGGTCATCACACAGCGGTGGAATACCCAACCGACAACCAGCCAAGTGGGTTATATTTTCATCTTACATCAGCTCAAGGTACTGTCTGCTTTCTATCTCTATATATATTTACCGTCTTATCTCTTCCCCTCACCGTCTTAATCGGTATATATTAAGTGGTCCTTCGCCCCCTATGTATTTGTTGTATGATCTATAATTAATGTGATAAAGTCTCATTCTCTCACGGTCCCTAAACATGGTCCTTACGAGCCGGATGAATTGACACCGTTCTGTGGACAAAACAGTTCAAATCGATCTCACAACCTCTCAACAATCTTTTAAAAAACTCTCTCATAAAGGTTTATGTGTGAACTTTGCCTCAATAACTCTCAAACTCGATATTTGTCTATATTTGTTAATTGCCCGCGAATTTGGCTGCACGTGGTGTTTCCCATTGTGATATTTCCCGCGCGTTCACCTCCCCACCATTCTAGCCTTCACTGCCAGTGCCATTACGATCAAGGCTGCATTAGGCAGCACAGCTGTCATCTGTCAAAACGACAACTGTCACTTCCCATTGTTATTGTTTATATGATTTATTTACATTTGATTGTTTGATGTTTAACTCAGCTAGCTTAGACTTTCTATGATTATTTAAGAATGTTATAATGTATTTTATTGTGTTTAAATTGATTTCTTTATTTTAACGAAAGTTAACGTAAAAACTTGTACCTTTTGCGACACTTGTTTATATATTAGGTTTTTTGGATTCTCTTGTTTTCAAATATTATTAAACATATTCAAATAATTATATGAAATACTTAACACTTTCTCTCACTGTAATAAAAAGGAGTTTTTGTTTATTTTAACAAAATTTAGCTGAAACAAAACTTGTATTTTGTTTGAAATATTTTGTTTACATATGACATAGGGCCCTTCAATAAGCTGTGTTTTGTATAGTTATAGATTTACTGCTCTCTCCCTCTGGTTGTATACATTGTTAACACTCAAAGCTAACAAGTTAATAATACTGTAGATATTTTTCTTATATTAGGATTTAAATTAAAGCTTATTGTTTTACACCCGTCGTTTTTTGGCAGTAGGTTAATTTTGTTTTGTGCCATTACAATTGACACCTCTTGTCGTAATAGTTCATTATTTTGACACCTCAAGTCTCCTGACTCAAGTGATTGTAAATTGCTACATGACCAGTGTAATTTATTTTTATTGTTGTATTATAGTCTCTGTAATCACAGTCAACTTGTCCTCCGGTGAATATTTTTAATTATTATTCACACATCACGTCTCCCGACGCCATTGTTGTCTTTTGTTGTTGCATAAAAATATTTTATTGTATTTTTTTTTATTCTTAATTTTAGGTTTTGCACTGTGTTTACATATGATACCATAGGCCTACTCTATGTTCGTTGGCTATATGACCCCTACGCCTCAGTGACCTCAATACTATTTGGTGGACTTCTCTCACTCTGTGGATTGTAATTTGTATTTTATTGATTTAAAGTAACTCAGTGTTTTACATCTCTGAAGATGGCTCCCAAAGTTGGAGAATTTACCTCTGCTATCTACACCCGGTCCACGTTATTGACCAAAACTCGGTTTACTAAACTGAAGACCGCTGTTGATGAGCTAGCCCAGACTGACAAGCCGCTTACTCCCGTCCAACTAAAGCAACTTGCTGCCTATGCCAATGAAATCAGGAAAAAAAAGGCTGAGTTTGAAAACCACCTCCAAAGGGCTTTGTTTATCGAAAATGATCCTATCCCTGATGATACTTTGTCACGTGATCAGGACGACATAGAGTCTTTGTTCTCTTTCATCTCCGCAACCATTGAAGTATTATTACCTCCCGAAGTGCCTAACACACCCTCTGCTCTTAGTGATGCTTCAGCCGCCTCTCAACCCCCTGTTTCTCATGTCCGCCTGCCCCAACTCGATTTGCAGAAATTTTCTGGTGATCCCCTCACATGGACCAGTTTCATCAATTTATTTGACACTACAATACACAGAAACGCTTCCCTTTCGAGCGTGATGAAATTCCAATACCTTCTAAGCGTGCTAAGTAACGAGCCGCTTAATCTGGTAAAAAGCCTAAATCTCACAGCGGCCAACTACCTGGTAGCATATAACCTGCTGAGGGAACGTTACCACAACTCGAGAAGACTGCAATCTCTCCACCTCAACCAGCTGTTGGATTTACCCAACATAACCGCCACCTCTCTCAAGGGATTGCGCTCATTTGTGAATCTCTTTACGGAACATTCCCAAGCTTTAAATGCCTTGGAATGCAACGTCACCGATGACAATCCACTTTTATCTGCACTCCTGTTGCGCAAGATGGATAATGATCTGCGCAAAAAACTTGAAGGGTTTCGCACCTATTCCGATGAAGAAGCCTCTTCACGCTCGTTACCTGGCGTAACAGATATTATCAAATTTCTGAATTTGGAATGTTCGCAAACGGAGGATGCTAACCTTCACAGCACCTCTCACTCGAAGCCCGCGCACTCAAACCTCAAGGCCTTCGCGCCTAAAAAGGTGCCCTTCCGCGCCTGTGATGTCAGTATGGTCACTGCCCATTCTAACCCCTCTCAACCTCCCTCTGCCGCTTCTCAAGGCAAGCCTACCATGGCATTATGTTTTGCTTGTAACTCAAGCGGACATAAAATTTACTCTTGTGCAGCTTTCCGTGAAAAATCTCCTCATGATCGTCAGCGCATGGTAAAAGACCATAGGCGTTGTATTTCCTGTTTGGGAAACCATGACATAAAGGAATGCCGCTCTCAAGGCACCTGTCAAACTTGTAATAAGAGGCATCACACTTTATTACATTTTCCCACTTCTCAGGGCAAACATGCTAATTATAGCGCCCCTCCTCAAAGCAATAAGCCTCTTCAACTCGCCGTTCCAATTAAGGAGATAGCCACTCATGAAGCAACACCTCACACCTCGGTGACAATGACTGCTCAGGGTCACACCAACTCGCATATGTGGCACTCTACCGTCTTATTAGGCACAGCCTTAATAAAACTCACCTCTTCTCATGGTACAAACTCATGTGTTCCGAGCTCTGATCGACTGCGGTTCAATGACGGATTTGATCACAGAACGAGCCGCACAGCTTTTAGGCGCACGTCGGTTTAGATCCGAAGTTCAACTCACAGGGCTTGGTAACCACATTACCAAAAATAAAGGTCAAACTCTTCTCAACATTGAGACACTCTCCGGCCTATCCATCGCTTCACAACACCCCATGCTGATCCTGGATCACCTGACCACGGATCTCCCTCGAGTTCCCATCGCCCCGGAGGTCTTTCGTCTCACCAGGGGCTACGTCCTCGCCGACCCTACCTTCCACCTGCCAGGCAGTGTTGATGTCGTCCTGGGTGGTGCCTTATTCCCAAGACTATTCACTCATGAGAGTCATGAACTCGGACCCGGCCTACCTCACCTCTTCGGAACTCACTTTGGATATGTTGTCATGGGCTCCGCACCTTGTGACGCCTCTGCTTATCCCGCTTCACACCTCGCGACGCTTCATTCGGCATGTGACTCAGCGGACCTTCACTCCTCATTACAACGCTTCTGGACACAGGAAGAACTCCCTAACTCTACTCGGAAGTCTCAAGAAGAAGAAGCTTGTGATCAACACTTCGCAGCCACTCACAGCCGGACTGAAGACGGAAGATATGTTGTCCAACTGCCATTCAAGTCTGACCACCCTCCTATTGGTCACTCACGTGAAATAGCCACGAAGCGACTGTCTTCCCTGGAAAGGAAATTCCAGCTCCAACCTCAACTACGTGATCTCTATGTACAATACATGAGAGATAGCGAAGCCGCTGGCCACATGACTAAAGTTCAGGACTTTGAAGAAAATCTCCCTCACAACTTTCTACCACACCATGGTATACTTAAGACCAAAGGTGACACCTCAAAACTGCGAGTTGTCTACGATGCCAGCTGCAAAACGAGCAGTGGCCACTCCCTCAATGACACTCTATTAGTAGGACCCAAATTGCAAACCAACATCAGCGACGTTTTGCTGAAATTCCGGACACACAACATTGTGTTCACGTGCGATATTCGTCAGATGTATCTGCAAATTTTAGTCCAACCTTCGGATCAGCTGTTTCAGCTAGTTTTATGGCGGGAACAGCCCTCAGACCCTCTCTCTATTTTCAAGCTGACCCGAGTCACTTTCGGAGTCAATTGCTCGCCTTTTTTGGCCATTCGGACCTTGCATCAACTGGCTAAGGACGAAGGCCGCCCCTTCCCTGAGGCCGCCCAGGTTCTGGCCACCGATACCTATATTGACGACATAGTGTCGGGAGCAGACACCTTGGACGAAGCCAAGAAGCTTCAAGAGGATCTCATCAAGCTTTTGAAACTTGGACATTTTGAGCTCCGAAAATGGACCTCCAACTCCCCCGAACTGCTTCAGGCACTGCCCGAGGATCATCGGGACACCCCTGTCTTCTTGGAAAACCACAATGAACCTCACCTCACCATCCTGGGTCTTCGCTGGTCACCGGAGACGGATGCCTTCACTTATGACTTTAATGTCCCCCCATCTCTCCCTACGAAACGGCACGTGCTCAGCACCATTGCCAGAATCTACGACCCTTGTGGTCACCTCGCACCTTGCATCATGCTAGCAAAATGCTACATGCAATTACTCTGGACTCAAGGTTTGCAGTGGGACGAACCCCTGACTCCTGATCTCCAAGCGAAGTGGGCCACCTTCGTGTCCACTCTCTCCTCTCTCTCTTCGGTCTCCATACCCCGGGCTCTCCGGCTCTCTGCCGCTCTCAGTATCGAAGTACATGGTTTCTGCGACGCCTCCGAAGCTGGGTTTGCCGCCGTCCTATATCTCCGCTGCCAGCTCGCCAACGATGAAATTCTAGTACGTCAAGTCTTCGCCAAGACACGTGTAGCGCCACTTAAGCGAGTGACCCTTCCTCGTCTTGAGTTGTGTGCTGCTCATCTCCTAGCACAGCTGACTGCCCACTGCTGTACTATTTTTGAAGAACATCTCTCCCTCCAAAAATGTTTTCTCTGGTGCGACTCAACGGTAGCTCTGAGCTGGCTGCAGACTCCCTCGTATAGGCTAAAAACCTATGTGGCAAATCGTGTCGCTCAGACTCAAGAACTCATACCTCCTTCAAGCTGGCGTTATATTCCCAGCAAGGAAAACCCAGCAGATTGTGCCTCGCGAGGAATCCTCGCCTCGGAACTGGTGGAAAAACCTCTCTGGTGGACTGGACCACCATGGCTCTCCATGCCACCTTCTCATTGGCCTGACGCCACTCTTCACCCCGATACTGACACGGATATCTCAGCCTCAGAAGAGATGAAGACCACTCCCTTGGTTGTCCTCACCTCCGCTCACCAAGCTGAATGGGATCTCCTGTCCGCCTATTCCTCATGGAATAAACTCGTGCGCATCGTAGCACTCTTGCTGCGCTTCATTGGCAATTGTCGTAAATCGGCCCACCACGGTCCTCTCTCTCCCTCCGAGCTCAACAGAGCTCGACTCAAGATTTTTAAACTCGTCCAGGACTCTTCGTTTGCTGAGGACATCTCTTCTCTTCAACGTCAGCGGGACTGCACTACCAGACTCCAACGCCTAAAGCCTTTTCTCGACGCTGATGGACTTCTGCGCGTAGGTGGCCGACTTAGCCGCACCTCGCTCTCCTCTGACGTCCGTCACCCTGTGCTTTTGCCCAAAAAACACCATATTGTGGACCTGCTCGTGGATCATTACCACACTACTCACCTCCACTCTGGACCTCAGCTCACACAAGCTCTCCTCTCTCAGTCTGTTTGGATTTTATGTGCCCGAAGTGTGATTCGTTCACGAATTTTTAAATGTGTGATCTGTTTTAAAAATAAACCTCGCAACGTAACACCCCTGATGGGTGACCTACCCCCCTCCAGAGTGACCCCTGCTCGACCATTTTCGTCTACCGGCATGGACTACTGTGGACCCTTTATGAACAAGATGTTGACCCTTCGCTCTATCAAGCACGTAAAAGTGTATTTGTGTATTTTTGTTTGTATGGTGACCAAGGCCGTACACCTCGAAGTTGTTACGGACCTTACCACAGACGGTTTCATAGCCGCCCTAACCCGTTTTGTTTCTCGCCGCGGTCTGTGTACAGATCTCTACAGCGACTGTGGTACAAACTTCATCGGTGCCGATGCCACGCTTCGTCGCCTCATCGACACTCAAGTCAACTCTACCTCTGCACAAGAAGTGATACATCGCTTCACCGCCCCTCGTGGAATCAGCTTCCATTTTAACCCCCCCGCTGCTCCCCATCACGGTGGATTATGGGAAAGTGCAGTGAAGTCGGAAAAATACCATTTAAAACGTGTGATGGGAGACACCATTTTAACCCTTCCCGAGTTTATAACTCTGTCAACTCAAGTGGAGGCGATGCTTAACTCTAGGCCTCTCACGCCTCTCTCAAGCGATCCCTCTGATCTGACCGCTTTGACTCCCGGTCATTTTTTGATCGGCACCACCCTGGCAGCTGTCCCTGAACGCAACGTCAGTGAAGTGCCCCTCAACCGCCTGAAACATTGGCAACTGACACAATCTTTGCACCAGCGGATTTGGCAACGTTGGAGCCTGGAATATATCCACATGCTACAACAGCGCTCAAAATGGACCAGCTCCAAGAATAACATCGAGATTGGTGACCTCGTGCTTGTGCACGCCCCCTCTGCACCCCTCACTTGGCCTCTTGCTCGAGTGACGGGTACTCACCCTGGCAAGGACGGCATCGTCCGTGTCGTGGACCTCAAGACGGCCACCGGACATCTCACGCGTCCAGTCGTCAAGATCTTCCCTCTGCCCCTGAAATAAGTGACTGAGTGTCCGCCCCCATGTACTATATTTTTTCTCTTGTGTGTTCAATGTTTTGTTGAAGCCTGCAATGCTTCAAGGGGGCCGGAATGTTTAGTATTCTTAAGTTAGCATAAGTATATATATATCTATTAATTTTAATTGTCTTCAATGTATGTTATATTCTCTGTATGTTGGTACCACTTGGACAATATGGCATGGAGGTTAGAAGGTTTCCCCCTCTCTCTTATTGTAAAAACCGCGCAAACCCCCTCTTCCCTTGCCGCGAAAGACACAGTCAGTCAGTGCTTTCCAAACGCTCGACCCATCCAGTTCACGCGCTATTGTGGTGTGCGGGTGTGTAACAAAATAGTGTGTGTGTGACAATCCTTGTTTCTTCGGAATCACTCCTACCAGAACTTCTCTCTTCTCATCGTGCTCGCCCCGGGGTCATCACACAGCGGTGGAATACCCAACCGACAACCAGCCAAGTGGGTTATATTTTCATCTTACATCAGCTCAAGGTACTGTCTGCTTTCTATCTCTATATATATTTACCGTCTTATCTCTTCCCCTCACCGTCTTAATCGGTATATATTAAGTGGTCCTTCGCCCCCTATGTATTTGTTGTATGATCTATAATTAATGTGATAAAGTCTCATTCTCTCACGGTCCCTAAACAAAGTGAATTTGTGATTTTTGATCACGTGTTGCCTTTTTGCGGTTAGCGATTCATATCAGTAATATGCTTACAAACTAAACAAAAAATGTAACAAAGCTTCCTAAATAATAAATACATGACTGGGTAACATCTAAAAAAACCTGCTGACACTCCGGTGGGAATATAGGTAAATTCGATTTTTGTGATTAATAATTGTTATACATATTGATCGCGTAATAGCTGCTAATCGCGATTCGCCACGAAAGTAATTTTTCCGTTATATCTCGAGAAATAATTGTAATAGACCAAAATATTTTCCAAATTTGTATTCAGCGCAAAAAACACATCAAAATAGCTAAAATACCATTTAAATTAACTGAAATATGACAGAAATACTAATGGTGTTACATTTTTTTTTTCGAATTTTTCGGTAAAATACGTGGTTTATTTCGTAATATGCGTAAATTCGTGCGTTTGGCCTTCTCGACGGCTTGCCGGCCATCACTATGGCGGAAATATAGGTGAATTCGGTTTTTGTGATTAATAGTTGTTATTTATGATGATCGTGTAATGGCCAATAATTGCGATTCACCGCGAAAGTAGTTTTTCCATGATATCTCGAGAAATAAATTAAATAGACTTAAATAGTTTTCAAGTTTGTATTCAGCACAAAAACACACTAAAATTAAAAAAGTCATTAGAATACTACTTAAATTTAACGGAAATATGACAAAAATACTAAAAGCTGTGACATTGTTTTTTTTAATTTTTCGGTGAAATGCATGATTTCCACGGAATAAAATGCATGATTTCCACGGAATAAAAAGCCTATCTCGTGAAAATACAACCAATTCAAGACACATTTCAAGCAAAATGTTACAATTTCGTATACCTTTTACCTTTTACCTTCTTCTTCACCACCACTCTCCTGAAGACAGGGGGCACGTCATATTTCTTCTTCGGGCTAGCCCTAGAAAGGTTTGGGAGTCAAGGAATGACTTGACTCCCAAGAAACTGCAAGTGGGCAAGTATAGTGGCAAGAAACTGCATAAATGCCATAATTCTTAGGTGTGTTAGTAATAAATTGTAGATTTTTGCTCCTATAATTTGGGAAGTCTTACTGGTTTTTGGGAGCCTATGATGGTTGTTAGAGTTTGTTTGGTAAGGTTTGTTTGGGTACTTTTTAGAGAATAGTTGTGACAGTCTTTTCTAAATCTTAAATCAGTTTTGCTTATATGTTTTACGTTTTCAATGATGTAATGGGGTGTGAGGGTTAAGATGTTATTTATTTTTTAAATAAGTGTCTGCAATGACCTTGGTAGTGGAACTTCAATTTTCCTTATTTCTTTTTTTGTAAAATAAAATTTTTTTAGTGTTGTTCCCCAAGCTATTATTCCAAATTGCAAATGCGAAGCAAATAAGTCATACTATGCTATTCAAGTGGTTTCTTTGTTTGTACCATCAATTTATAGCATACCATTCTATTTAATAAGTAATCTTGCAAGTTTTTTAGCGCACTTTCAAACAGCATATCTGTAAAGGTTAACGTAAACATTTTGGGGAAAGATTTAGTTACAATTTTATGAGCCTTTGCAAGGACAAATCAGCTGAACGTAGAAAAAGAAGCCGGTCCCGACTCCCGGCCGTACAAACTAGAGTTATAAAATTGAATTGACTGACTGAAAATCAAAATTGAACCCTCAACTCTTGAACTCTCGAAAGGTTAGGTTGTTTAGGATTTGTTTAGGGTAAATTGATTGAATAAACATAACAAACAAGCATAAGTGAAGTGAAGGGGTAAAATCACAATCTGAGGACTACTGGCTTTAT
This sequence comes from Stictocephala bisonia, assembly GCA_035578905.1. Lineage (NCBI taxonomy): Eukaryota > Metazoa > Arthropoda > Insecta > Hemiptera > Membracidae > Stictocephala > Stictocephala bisonia. The sequence goes on along the minus strand of JAQJVL010003660.1, from coordinate 1,946 downwards.
GTGGGAAATGAAATGGTGAACATATTCAAGTGTCTGAATGTGTGGAGGATTGATTTGATAATTCATTTTTCATGAAGTTTTTATAGTCCTAACTTAATAGTGTAGATTTCAAAATTTAGCTTAGTAGCTCATATTAAAATATGGCCACAACAACAAATGGCAATGGCAACTTAGTAGACGAATTTGAAGAGGCCTTTCAGGTAATATGCTTTTTATCTATAATTCAGTAAGCTTAACTCAAATAAGTTAGATGTTCAAGATTCTTTATTGTCACAAAAATTAACATGTAGTTACATGCATTGACAGTCATTAAATTCAAACTAGTAACTGCAATTTCTTGTCACATTTGAAAATATGAAGTGGTGAAATATAAGGATACTTTGCAGTTTCTTTCCATAAAAATAAAAATTAGGTAATTATGCACTTTCTTGCCACCTCTGAAAATTAGATTTTATGTTGAAAAAGTGGTGAAAAATGAGTTTTTATGTCTTCAGGATTTGATTTCATCCATGGAAAACTCGTTTGGTAGTGAAAAACCAACTTTTTTAAAATCATTATTTTTTAGACATAGGTTTTTTATGCTGAACACAAATATATAACTGGTTTTGTAGTAAAATTATTTTTTCAGCTTGAAAAATGCATTTTGTACTGACAACAACTTATCCTGCCTGTTTTCTCAAAAAAATTCGTAATTGCGTTAAATTCGAGTGTTCGTCCTCCGTGACGGCCTACAGGTTGTCACTTTGGCGTTAAAATAGATGAATTCGGTTTTTGTGATTAATAGTTGTTGTATAGGCCTAAAATGATTGTGTAATGGCCCCTAATCGCGATTTGCCACAATAGTAGTTTTCCGTTATATCTCGAGAAATATTTGTAATAGACCAAAATAGTTTTCAAATTTGTATTCACACATAAAGACACATTAAAATAAAAAAATATGATTAAAATACCATTTAAATTAATGGAAATATAACAAAAATGCTAAAAGTTGTGATATTGGTTTTTAGAATTTTTCGGTAAAATATGTTATTTACGTGGAATAAAAGCATATCTCGTGAAAATACAGCCAATTCTAGACCCATTTCAAGCAAAATGTTCCAAATTTGTTTGGTGGCAAGAAACTGCATAAATACCCAAATTTGGATAATTTTCAATAAGATTTATTCTGTCATTAGACCTGATACAAGCAATAGGCTACGTCATAATACAACAGACCAGCTGTGTAGTTACATTCATAATATATTGTATACAAATCAATAAAGCTATTATTTATTAATTACTATAGTAAATAGTTCATTAGGCTAATATCTAAGAGTTTCAAAATTCCTCAACAGAATAAACTGCACTTTGCTTCAGAAGTAAAGTTTCACAAACTTTAAACCTTTTTAAGGGCTGATTCCTTAAATTTAGTGGCAGCTTGTTAAACAATAATTATTGTTAGTAGCTATGGCTTTTCAGAGTTTTAGATAACCTAACATGGGGGGAATAACATTAAGCTTATTTCTAGTATTGTGATCATGAACATGACTATGAGTTTGAAATTTTTCTAGATTTTCTTTTACAAACATTAAGTTAGACAAGATATACATTGAAGGAAGTGTCAGTACATTAAGTTGAATAAATGAGTTGAACATTTTGCTTGATATGAGTATAGAATTGGATGTATTATCACGAGATATGCTCTTTATTCTGCGGAAATCACGTCTTTTACCGTCATATTAAAAAAAAAAACAATGTCATATTTTAGTAACTGATATAGGTATATCTGTTAATTTAATGATATTTTGGTAGCTATGAACTTTCTAGACGCCTCTGAAAATGTGATTTATTGCTGAAAAAGTGTTGAATTATGAGTCTTGAGGAGGTTGATTTTAGTTGCGGTAAATTCGGGTTTTAATGACAAATTTAACATTTTTTAAAAATTGGAATTTTCAACAACTTTTTTT
>JAQJVL010003659.1:0-57018 GCA_035578905.1 Stictocephala bisonia | reverse complement strand
GTGGGCAATACTTTTTAATAACAAACTCTGTGTTGAAAAAACTGTTTTCTTGTTTGTTTTTCATGTTTATGCAAATATAGTTGTATTCTAGGTTTTTTTTTTCTTTTAGATGGGAACTCACTTACTCACGCACAGGCTGCATATGACCCATTTCATTTCACTTCACAATTTAAAAGTTTTCATTTGATATCTGGGGCTCAATATACAATAAAGAAATGTATTGAATTTCTTATTCAAGAAATTTCTTACTACGTATGGTTGACCGTGAGAGGAGTCTCTTAAATTAACGTCACAATTTGAGATTGTTCGACAAAAGAGGCCTCGGCTGTTCCATAATGTTATCGAACATTCCTCAACGTTCAAGAAAGGAATGTTCTGTGGCTGACTAATATCTGGAACGTTCCGAAATATCTGGAATGTTCTAGAATGTTCTACGAATATCTAGAGGCCGAAATGTCTGGCCCTTATAATTCAAATAAAGATCTTCAGATACAAACGGAGACTTTATGGGGGCTAGAGGGGTGCCACACTATATAACTTCCTTGGACGTACCGGCCTTTGCAATTAAGTTTTAGCGGCTAGCACATTTTACAATTACTTTTATAATATATATATTGATTAACGTAACATTGTATAAACATTTACAGTTCAACATAAACCTGTAGTTTAATCCAATCTAGGAGTTCTGATAACAAGAGGATTTCTTGGTGTGCTGATATGCTTCAAGATGTACCTTTACAAAAATCAAATGTTCGTATGCTTGTGTACTCAAAACTTAAAAAGTAATGAATGGACTTACTTGACATTTTCACACAACATCGTAATTATATACAAAAGTGTTTTTATATATTTAGTTCCTAAAATTATAAACGGAAACAGGGCATTTCAAGCAGTTTCAGACCTGCCTAAGTTTTGCAAATGAAAATAAATGTCAGTGCTACTTTGACCAGCTGATTTATGTGCGTATCATATCCTGTATGTTTATTACCGTGAGCAGATGATTTTTTTATCAATAAAACAGCTGTACGTTTCTCTATTTAAGATAAAATCAAGTAAACCATTGATTTTCTAACAACTGGAGTAAAAAATAACGAATAATTGGTAATATTAGAGTAAGCCAAAACAAAGCGTAACTAGGTTTAAATAGTTGTTTATAAATTTAAATAGGTAATAATACTGGAACTAATTTGTAATAAATACAATTCTCAGTACTTTTTGATCCCTCACAAAAAATTAATTCATCACTTCAGGTTTTTTTCCAAATTTTGTTGTCATTTGACATAAATATATTTATTTATGTTTAACTATAGTCAGTACCACGTCCAAGACTGTCTTGTAGATTTCTATTGGGATTGTTTTTAACAGACGCTAAAGAACTGTACGCGAAATTATTTCACTTACATCCGGTAGAACCTTATAATTAAACAATGTTTTCCAATATCAGGTAGGATATAAACTTTATCTTTTAAATGGTCGACAAGGTCTAAGAATCTAACAAAAGCATAACAAAACAATAAATTATTATACCATACTTTGGAAATATGTGTTGAGTTTCAAAATGAAAATATTTAACGATACAAGCAGTTTTTACCTTTTGTGATATAATGGATCGGAAACCAGCTTAGTGCCCAAACATGTCATACCTGAAACAAATAATGTCTTCATTAACTGAGTAATTGACAGCTAATAATAATAAAGTAAATGTGATATTATTAAATCCGATGTTTACAACGTCTTTATTGTTGTACTAGTCAGCTGATTTTAGACTACCACAAATTACTTCTTTACTATCAGCTGATACTTGTACTAATGAATTACATGTGTCTTCTTTAGTACATGTAAATGCGTTGTACTGGCATATTACATTTTACATACTGTCACATAAATTATCATTTCTTTGTTATTCTTCATCCTATTTTGAAAATCATTATATCATTGGATTTGCAATTAAGGTGTCTAAAAATATATTATTCTGTACAATTTTTAATATAATTATTAGTTTAAGAGTTATTTAGGATTTTTAATTTTAAATGGCCGCCATTTTGAAAATTTTGATACAGGAAAACCAATTACTTTTCCCAAACGTATGTTTTTGTTATAAAGGGCCATGTAAAATTACAGATTAATACAATTTTTAGATTTGATATATAATTTTAAAAGTGAAAAAAACAAAATTGTGGCTGAAAGAATAACCAAGGTATTTTTGCCACTTTAAATATGATATTTGTGATTCCAAGTTAACTAGTAATAACAACGAAGTAAAAACAATAAAAAATGTTTTTTGTATTTTTCCTGCCTCAATGGAAGGTACATTAACTAATTTTTACTATAAAATTGGATAATAATAGACTCACCGAAACCGATTGCCACCACCTTAACTGTTTTACGTCAGGTGTCTATAAGCCTATCAAGTTTCCATGGTTGAACTCATAAATTGCTCAATGCTTACAGGGATATGTTGGGTTACAGGCCCCCCCACCCACGCACAATAACCAGATGTTTTCAGGTCATATATTACCGCGCCAACGTTCATTGATGGGTCTTTAATAGTTAAAGAAACCTCTTTATCTGGAACATACAAAGATAATTAAATGCCAACCCATAGTGTCTGCAGGCAGAAAAATAACAAAATTATAGTTCTTTGGGGGGGGGGGGGGTTCCTAATTGAATTGACTAGTCACTAGAATCCTACATACAAGATTTCATAGTTATATCTTAATAATGCAGAGTGAGCCGACATTTTTTGTAAGCTGATTAACTAGCAATCTTTCTAAATCATTAGTTAATTTATTACTCATACAAAAGGCTTGTATCTGAATATTTACTGCAGTCAAATCACAATCTCCTACTGTCTTAAGCATTATTAAAAGTAAAAAATGTATTTATAGATTTTCACATAGTTATATTTATTTAATAACTAATAGCAGATTTCATGGTTTATAACTTAACAGTTTTCAGCTATAATTTAAGGTGATATTATATACTTACATTTAATTACTGATTGAAATATATGTACATAACCATCTCATTTTAATATTTTGTTAGTAAATAAATTGTAAACTTAAAAGCAAAACTTAATAAAACATAATTTACCACTGCATGTATTTGATGTTGCGTTTTGCCACGTAGGTTTTTTATTTATAACTAGAATCTACATTTTCCGGTGACAACCGCGTCAAGGTACTATCTACAATATTTACAAGATGACCAGACGTTTCGCCCATACTGTGATGTGCCATCGTCAGTGGTTTCTCTGAGCCTGAGATCGGCGAATAACCTTCCAGGTTTTATAACAGGTGGTGGGGTGGGGACTGGTTTGAAAGGTATGCTGATGAGGGGGGTGGAGGCACGACCCACGTTACCTACTGTTTTTGGCTGAAGAAAATCAATATCCCCTTCTGTTTTGACATTTCGAGTTATAAGAAAAACAATAGTTTAATCCATCATCAGTTCTTTCTGTTTACTTTTCATAGAACGAGACTGATCTCACAATAACAAGGTAAGCCGTACTGTTGTATCACGTAACGTTTTATTAATTAAAACATGGGATTGGGGTGGTCACCACACTCGGGTAAATGGCAGTCGGTCTGGCAACTGACTGGCATTACCCCATCAGTACCCATAGTTTATATTCTATGTTTCACATGCCAAGAAAATACATAAGGAAAACAGGCAAGGCTAAATGGACTACAGAAAAGTTGTAGAAAGCAAAATCAGCCATTACTGGAGATGAATCGATTAAAAAAGGAGCATGACAAAAGCAACATTCTGAGATCTTGACTTCAGCACCAATGAAAATAAGAACCAAAGAACTAAGCGAATCAAGAAAGAATTCAGTGAAGAAAAGGAAAAAAACGGAAACGAGTAAAGATATTTGTTTCTATTGCGAGGACACCGGAAAAAATAAAAAAAATGTGGAATCGGTGCACTTCTTGTGCATTGTGGGCACATGAAGAATGTTCTGGATGGGACACTCCTGAGGTGACGTATGCTCACGAAATCAAAATTAACTTGAGCTCCTAAAAGGTCATAAATTTATGTTAACATATTGGTAGTGTCCTTAAATTTGTAAGCCATTTTTTACCATGGTAAGATGTTTTTTAAAATTATGAACTTCATATTATGTCCATAATTTCAATTGCTCCTTTGTAATTTCTTAAATTTGAAATTATTTAATAAAATTAAAATAAATATTTCACTTTAACGTGTTTATGGCCTTGAACCTACTCATATTTATTTATTTACAACCATTTAGTGGTGCACGCCGTTACCGACCACCATTACCCCAGGATCAGCTGATTTTGAAGTATTTTTCATAATACCAACAGGTAAATAATTAAGACTCAATTAAAGTCTGAAATAGATCAAATATACTATGTGTAAGTGATTTCATATGATTGCGTTTCAAATAAAAAAATATAAGTTTTACCCTGATTTTCTCTTAGGTGACCGCCATTACCCCCGTCTCCTCTACGTGGAATCTGAACCACGTAGTGTTGGTCTGATTTTCAGCTTACTGACATGTCTGGAACTCAGTTCTTTTCTCTTCACAACTGTTTAATGCGTAAATTGAATGATAAATATAATGAAGTACCCTTTTATTCATTTTTATAAAAATATATGACCGGTTTCGGCTCTTAGGCCATCTTCAGATAGTAAATAATATTATTTACTATCTGTACTTCATTATATTTATCATTCAATTTATTAAAATAGTAGCCCTAACGTGAACTCGTTTATATATGTTTAATGCGTACCTGAAACATACCTAAACAGAAATGTCTGTGAAATTACTACAAATACTGAAACAATTTCCCAGCTAAGCTAATTATTTTCTTATTTCTCCACCTTATTTGAACATAAACTCTAGTCGAAGAAAAGAATATTGACATGTTTACTTAATGGCTGAAGGTGTCCCATTTGTTTGAACGAAGGCCTCCCCAGGGTGCAGCCCTGTACCCGCGTAACTGAAAGAATAACACAACACACTTCCTGACATTTTCTTCAGGGCATGGTTTTTATTTTATGTCTAAAAACTATTACAATGGCATATGAATTGATATTTTGACAAAATATTGAAATTAAAACAAAATAAAATTAATCGATGTAATCAGTAAACGTAAGAACCAGCATTTTATTGCTTTTTCAATCTCTCTATTCGTCATAAATAATTGATAAATTCATAAAAAATATTACGATTGGTCATAAAATAGTATATTTTTTGGTGAGGCATAAATTACGATAAATTAGAGAATGTGACCAATAGGAAAAATCACGTAATATATATCACATTACAGAAACTGTTTAACTCAAACGAACTGTTAGCATGTGTAAATGACTCTTAATTTATTCCAAAATAAACAACATAAATTCTTCAACAGAGACACACCACAGATTTGGTTATTAAAATTTATTGAAAGGACAGTTTATCAGTGCTATTTTATTCAAGTATTTAATTGTTAGATCAAAATCATAACCTAAATGTTATCATAACTCTAAATTAACCAAAACAAAGTGTCTACCAATTTATTTACGTAATGATCCTGGTCCGAGGGTGCTGAAGATGCATTCCTGTGGTGATATACACTCTCAAGAGCGTAGTTGTGATTGTATTGAACGTGTGGATCAATTTAAGTATTTAGGAGTAGTTTTTTATCATAAGATATGTTGGGTTCTTCACGTTCAGTGTATCAAGATAAGGATTAGAAAATTAATTTACGCGTTTGCACAGTTTGGTCGTCAGGTGATGGATGAGTGTTGATCGCTGCAGGTCAGTCTACCTAGCGTACGTGCAGTCGGTGCTGGAATATGGTATTTTGGCTCGGAGGGGGGGGGGGCTCCTCCTCGACTTTGCGGCCTCTTGATGTCTCTCAAAAGAGAGCGAAAATAAAAACAATATTTAAAAACTCCTAAGATATCCAACCAGTTTACTTTTTGATAAGTTTCCCGTCCTTAGTATAAGACAGTTTTACATCAAATATAATTAACTTTTGTTCAAAACAATAGTTTAATATTTAATCGGATTCAGCACGATTACTAAACTAGAAATAGAATGCATTTAAAATTGTAATTCCTAGATTAAATAATTCTATTCAAATAACAAATTCTTATCATTTAGCTCATTGGCTCTACCGTTACATCCCACATTAAATTTCTTATTTGGAGGGTTCCAGTGTGATTAAGTGGGTGGAACAAATGGGTCATGAGGCTGCTGAGATGCTCATTCAACCGCTATACGCATAAAGGTATGCAGACGTCCACATGTTAATAGTGTCTTTTCACTATTAATTTCACTATATTTTCCTTTAAATCATGTTCATTAATAACTTAATGTGTTTTCATCATTTCAAAGTACTATTACATTTGTTATGATGTTGAATTGTTCTTATAGTTAGCTTATATTGTATTCATAGATAATTTTAAAAAATACAGAAAATTATTATTTCATGTTGTTTATAATATGTTTGTTAACTGTGCTTACTCTCGACGACTCCTCCCCAAAAACAGATAAATAGTCTAAGTGGGGAGAATATTCATAATGAAAAAATTTGTGAAGCCTTTGTAACATGTATTTTTTGTGACTAAACGATTTTTTAATTTGAATATTCTAAAATCTCCTGTGTTTAAGACTAGTCGATCCTTGTAGAATTGGTAAAATTCAAGGAAATTTGTAAAGAAAATATGTGATTTAATATGAAGATCAGATATAAATTTCCATATGTTAATATATTTTATTTATTTTGTTGGCTTATACAGTTGTAAAGAGCATCAAATAATTATAAATATCACAAATAATAGAAGAGGGTCTTTTAATTGAGTGTAAAAATAGTGTATAATGCAGATTTCTCTACTGGCCGCGTGTATAAAACTATCGCCAATATTACATAGTTTGTACGAACACGTCTAACGATGTGGTTCTTATTCAGTATTTACATTTGTATACTTTAACTTTAATTTTAAAAAATATATAAAGAGTTGATTTAACATTATTGCAAGAGCAGAACCATTCTACATACATATTTTATAGATATTAAAGGTGTACAAAAAAGCGTTCCCTACGTCATGAAATACAAAAGGCACTTGTGAGCAGGATTTTTCTTAAGGCTGTAAATCCCAGAGAAGTGTGTGGGGGGGGGGAGTGCACAATGCAGCTGAGAGAAGTCTATAACTCTTCATGAGATCTGAATGTCCATATAATATACGTTTGACACGTTATATGTCACATTACGTAACGTTAACGACAGTGATTATAAAGTAGCAAGTGAATAAACCTTCAAATATGTGTAAGTAAAGCAATATTCATGTTTAAAATATTTTTTACTGTAATTTTGTTTAAAGATATTATTTCAATGTATAACAGCGTAAATATAGAATTTTTACAAAATTCCCCATGAAACATTGATCAATGTCAACAGGAATTGACAAGAGTCCACCATATTGGATTTTATTCTCCATAACGCCAATGTTTGTTTCAAAAAAGATTAGAGGTTTATTTTTAAACGCAAAATGTTATAGACATTTTTTAAAAGAGTACACATTGTATAGGCCCCCCTAAAATCATATTTTAATATATCAGGGGGTACTGGTTACAATTACACTATAAAGCGTGTTAACACTTGAAATACATTTGCAAAAATATAAGCAAAAATTATGAAACGTTTTCAAGTGAAGTAATTCATTATTCATTCAATATTTTCATTGTTATTCACTATTAATACGCCGATCGTAGAGATATGGACGAATATTGGGGGCAAATGATTGTAATGAGAGTAGATGAACGAGTGTAGTCATTGTTACTAAGGTCTACTGTTCCTCATAAAGAGCTATTTATTAATAGCCCAATATCCAGGGTAACTATGGAACCTACAGCTTTACCTGGAATCCGAACCACGTAGTGTTGGTCTGATTTTCGGCTAACTGACAAGCCTGACACTCATTCCTCTTCCCTACACAATATCTGTACCTTGACTACCATCCAACATGGACACCCCAGACATCTCTAGTAGTGTCAATGGTGGTGGCAACCATTGAACGGGCGGCGTGTTGGTACTAAAAACTGTAAGACGACCTAGCATAATGTTCAACTACAAAACATGGGTGTCAACTGATAACTGGCGCTGCCTGGTGGCCAAGTGGGGAAGGAGAGTCAACTACCACGACTGTTCAAATCTCACAACGGTTTAGGGACGGACGGACAGACGACATCCGTTCGTTTAGTAGTCGACGGAGTTACACGTAGTTAAATAGTTTTTTAATTAGCATAATACATGTTGGTACATATACAGTACAATTAAACGTCACACAACACAAATTTATTACAATATGAGCATAAAATGCACAAATATATTGCAATACAAGTACAAAATGCACGAATATTAAGGTGACCGATTTTGGTGAACCACGCTCACCTTCCTCAGACCAGAGGGATTGCCAAAATTCGAGACGAAAAACGAACAACACTTAAAAAAGAAAAGTCCGTTAAAGAACAAAAGAAGTATGTATCCCTTCATTACAATGAACCATTTACACAAGGAGTTGGTAATAGATTTGAGAAATTCAATTTATCAGTAGCTTTTAAGACTTGTAATACTATGTCAAACATTTTACACCCGAATATTGAAAGTGAAGATAAATTCAATAATTCAGGATTATAGGATTAACTGTAATGATTGTAATATGTTTTACATAGGTCAGACTATAAATTTTAGCAAGATATAAAAACCATGTCTCTACTTTATAAATAAGAAACCTGAAAGATCTAATATAGCTAAACACCTTCTGAATTGTAGCCACAGTTTGAATAAAATATATGAAAATGTAGATATTCTAAAATTTTGCAAGAAGGGTCGTGTTATGAATGCTTGGGAAGAGTTATTTATTTTTAAAGAAAAATGTAAGGGTCGTGATAAATTAATGAATGAACAGGTTAATTTTGATTCCGAGGTAGTTTTTAATAATGTATTTTCAGCGAATAAAAGAAGAGAAGTAACAGCTAATTATAATTAATTAACCAATAATATCACAGCAGCCGCCATTTGACGATTCCAGCCAATGGGGTCACGTGATAATAGGCCTATAAATTGAGTTGTTGAACACTATTTTCCATTCTTTTGTGAATCCCTCTGGTCTGAGGAAAGTGGCGTGGTTCACCGAAATCGATTCGTGCATTTTGTACTTGTAGACCAGGTAGAGAATTACAGAGATATGGAATACATTCACTGGAGAAGACATACCAGCGGTTTCTAAGTGCATAAAAATAATTATTTAAAATTGTTAATTATAGTTTGTAAATTCCATTCTTAACCTTATTATATTATTCATATATTACATAACAAATGTTGACATTGTTTAGCTTTATACATTAAATGTAAATAAAGCGTTTCATGAAGGGAGCTTAATGCAGTTTTCCACTACACAGGCAGGTTTAATTTTAGCGAGGAATGTAAACAAGGTGTATGCACTAACAAGCCTCCTCTATAGGCGATTGAGGATCCTTTAGAGGTAAAATGGAGTGTTTTGAAAGAAAACACCGTAGTTCCCTCTATAGCCAGTCGAAAAAATAGTTTACTATGTCATAAAATCATCATCAATTTTATTATTTATCAGATTATGTTATGTTAAAACTTTAAAAAATTACAAAGTGAAAAAATCAGACTTAAGGAGCACTTTTAACAAGTTACATTATGCTATTCGCATTCACGCCTTTACAAGTGAAAATATACAGTTAGTGTTATGTACACGAGTTGTCTGGCTCAGTGCAAAGTATATGTAATAGTGGGGAGGATCTATAAAATATAATAATGCGTTAAAAAACTATATTCCACTCAAATAAGACTTTAGATTTCTTTTTTAATACAATAAATAACAAAATAGAATAGTTTTCCGTATATATAATATAAATTATTTCTAAACAAATCAGGAAAATGTTTAATTAAAAAATATAATATAGTTTTACCTGTAAATTTAATGTGTAATATCATTATTTCTAAGATGGTAATTCATAATTTTCATTTTCAATATTAATTGGCTAATTTAATTGCCAATGAACTTAAACTTATGTAATAAGTAGTTTTGTCTTAATTACATCAATCTGTAAAATAACAATATTACTTAAAATATAACCTTAATTACACAAGATTATCATATTATAATAATTAAAGTAGACCATACAGGTACCGTACAAGTTTGCTCGACAAGCAATTTAAACTTCATATACTTAGCACCGCTTAGAGTTTGAATAAGCGGTTCGATAAACACTGTTACATGTCTAAACACGTTCCTACCGGAGACCGCTTAACATTTCATTGATTCCATCAGCTAAGCACAGCGAAATTTAAAGCTGACACCAAGCTGTGTAACAAATAATAAAAAAGTGTTATCTGCTTGATTTTTGTTTTAAGTTCCATTATTTGAGATGAAAATAGTTCAAAATTTAACACTTGTCATTTGCAACGAAATTGAGAGTGTTGTTATTATTAATTCTATCCTGAAATATAATAAAAAATAAATAAAAAAATATTTTCAAAAGAAACGAGAGTACAGTCAGACCAAAGAGTAGTGCCAGAAAGTCTTTTAACTTGGAATGAAAAAATACGAACTATACGTAGATTCAAATAGCTGGTGGAAATGATTCAGGCAACCTATTTGGGAAGACAGACTAGTAGTCAAAGATGTAAAATGATTAAGAGAGGTTTTTGGATTTATGAAACGTTGTATAGTAAGAAGTTGTATTCACTTAAGATACGTGATGTGTAGTCTCTTTTGAAAAAAGATGTACAAATTTATCTCACAAAACACGTTCCTCGGACTACAAAGCAAAACAAAATTATCATACACGCCACGTAAAATATTGGGCGTACAGAAAACATGCTCCGAAACCAAACGGACTAAAAAACATCCCTCGGTGAATGAAATAAAACACTTTAAACAGCAGTAAATTACAAGAACTGTAACACATTAAGAAAAGTGTATGTTCCATTTTAAGTTTAACGATGGAGTACTCTTACTGATAATGTTTCAAATCATCTTATCTAACGAGTCAGCTTTATTTAAGACAACTTGTAATGAACATTTTATTGAGTTTTAAACTATAGGGCTGGACTTACATCATGTATAATTAATCATTCAAAATAAACATTAAGGTTAATAAATATAACTATGATATTGAAAAAACCATACTAAAGAAAATGTTTTGTTAAATCATTCAACTACCTGTTTAACACCAAGAAAAGGCACTCAGCAGTTACATTCGAGACACGTAGTCCCTAAACCTAATAAACCAAAGGCCTTTACTACTGCCATCCCCCTCTCCCCCATCCTATCACTGAGAGGAAAATGCATGTTTGATTCCACTCTAGCATGTACTGTGTCAGTCCAAAACACTGATACGTCTTTACAAGTTTCCCAGCACCCCCCCCCCTGCAATATGAAATATATTGTATACTGTTTTTTTGAAAATCTTAACTAATGTAGTTTTTATTTTAATGGTTCTAGGTAAAAGTAATATATAAACACCTTAAAAGGTTTGAAAAGGGTTCAATGATATCCTTAAAATTAAGGAATTATTCATTAAAAGGATAATATTTTTCAATATAATTTCCCTTTGAGACTCGTTTTTAGGTTAAGTGTAAGTGAGGATTTAATGGTCCAAACTTTGTCTCAATAAATACATTATTTTTCATTTCATTTCATTCCGTTCCATTCCGTTTCATTCCGTTTCATTACGTTTCATGCCGTTTACATGTCGTTTCATTCCGATTCACTTCGTTTCATGCCGTTTAGTTTCGTTTCATGTCCTTTCATTCCGATTTATTTTGTATCATATCGATTCATTTCGTTTCATGTCGATTCATTTCGTTTCATGCCGTTTCATTCCGATTCATTACGTTTCATGCCGTTTCTTGTCGATTCATTTCATTTCATACAGTTTCATGTCGAGTCATGCCGACGTTCCTGTCGTTTCATTTCGTTTCATTCCATTCCATTTCTCTAACAGAGTGCTTTCATGTTAACTGACAGTACAGTAATAAAACAAAAGGGAGCAATATTGTAAGCTATCAACCGATAATATTCTTTAAGTCGTCATTCAAAAGTCCTTTAGTGAGTGTACATGAATATGCAAACAAACCGAGACAGAAAGCATGTTGCATACAAATGGTAGACCTCACGTAGCTGGAATAACTCTGCTGTTATTGAAATAACTTATTTAATGAATACAACCATTCCTTAATATACTTATTTTTAATATGGGTTATAGTAAAATGAAATAAAGTAGTATTTTTCCAATTTTTTAAGGGAAGAAAATATGTTGTTTAAGGGCGTTCGATCATAAATTATTTTTTAATATTTTGATTAAAAGATTTTAAAAATCCTATATATCATAAATTTATTTGTGGAAAAGATTTTTGTAATTCTATATGGAGATATATCCACCTAAAGCGACTAATTTGGCATTTCTAGGCATAACTCATTAAGAAACAATGTCATATATTTTGTTAAAATTTTGAGAATATAGTGGAAAAAAATACTATCGAGCCTAGTGTAAACTGAAACTGTTTAAAGTGTTACTATTTATTTTACTATACGTGAGATATGTTCAAATTTCAAGTTGAAATTTATACAATTGTCTTCGGCTGAAAGATTGGACTGATAGAATACAAAAACTTAGTTGTAGAGTTGACAAGAAATGAGGAAGCTATGTACTTTTGAAATATTTGCAGGTCAAGGCAGGTGGGCAGAGTGAGGGGGAGAGAAACACATTGTATATGTGTAATGAGGCAAGCTCTTTGCTACTTATAGCGACAGTTATGTGAAATCTAGAACTAAATATTCGGAGCCCTCAACTGGGCGCATGGAGAACGCCCTTGTTATAAATGCGATTATGAGTGTAATAATATATGACCGCTTCGCCGGGCATAATATTGAGTTTGAAGACTTGCAATCAAAATATAAGTAAACAATTTCAAGAAAATTCAAAAATTACTTAAGGTAAATCAAACTAAATACTTTGTTTTAGCAAAAAATGTAATCTAATATCAAATTTAAAACAGCTGATGTTATGTATAATTTACTGCTGTACTCAATTATTTTTAATTTTAAAAGTTTAACCTACCACAATTATACTAAATTTATTTTTACTAAATAGCTGTTAATCAAACAAATCAATTAATCAATATAGCTCCATGGGATACCATGGGAATTTTGGAGGTTAGTGAGACGGAGTCCTGATGTCGGAGAGGAAAATCCTTTCTTAGTGAGCCTCTAGGGGCCAATATAAACCTATGTATAAAATGTCAAGTCAATTGGTCGTATAGTTTTAGAGAAATAGTGATCAGCGTTAAATGGATTACATATAGATTTCATTCTACTTAATTATTATTGAATACTTATTCAACCAAATATCATCAAGGATTAAGGACTACTTTGTTACAATGAAGAATTAATTATTATTGTTTACTGAAAATATATTAAATAACTGATTCATATTCTCATTTTTTCTGAGTCCGTTTGAGCTCGTCAAACATATTTGCAACTATCTAATCTATTATTCTAAAATAGATTCCTTTTTTATCTTTTTTTTATGAAATAGAATAAATAATCAGAAATCGTGTCCAATCGTACGCTAACTATATGTGTGTCCAGTTTACCATGTGATGGCAGGGCCAGCACGTCATCAGTCCTCCCTTGATATCCTCACATCCTCTAGGATACACGTAGTAATTATTACTACATATGCACGGTACATTAGTTCTAATCTATTTCTAACAGCCAATTGGGCGTTCCATAAAGAAGCGACCTCTGATTATTTTTTTCTCTGTGATTGTACGAAATATTTTCAACAGCTTATAGTATTCGGCTTGAATGAGGTCAGTTTTCGAATATTAACTCTATTCATTTCAAGTTATTCAACTCAATTCAAAGTGTAAATACAAGGTGTGAAATAAATAGAGAACCCCCTAGGAAAAAACCTGAATTAAGGTTGTTACCATCATTTTGATCATAACAAGAAATGAGAGACGGCAGATATGGATCAAGTCACCTTAAATCATTTCAAGTAAATACAATCTCAAGATTTCTCAATGAT
The DNA here is from genome assembly GCA_035578905.1 of Stictocephala bisonia. Classification (NCBI taxonomy): domain Eukaryota; kingdom Metazoa; phylum Arthropoda; class Insecta; order Hemiptera; family Membracidae; genus Stictocephala; species Stictocephala bisonia. Next base: position 42,935 of record JAQJVL010003659.1, on the reverse strand, counting down.
TTTGATGAAAATCATATTACTGTTTAATTAAAGTTTTCTAACAAGAACTATAAATAATTCTTCTTTTGCTCAACATTAACAAAAACAATCAATCAATCAATAGTTAATTTGCTAAACAGTATGTCCATCAACAAATTAGAAATAGGCCGCTTCTGAAAGCACTGGTGCGAGGGAGATGTACTAAGTGGTGGAAGTGAGATAGATAACTACTTTTCTCTCGTTGAGTAATTCCATTTAAAAATTGTCATGGCAACTAGAAAGACGGGAGGCAGTGTTCTGGGAGTGCAGAAACAAGCCCCACCCACTACGTCATAACCAGCAGTGAACTTTAGTTGTTTACTTGATTAACACTAATGAATTAATTTCAGAACAATTGAATGAAATAATTATATGGTATTCAAATAACAAATAATATTGACATTGACATGATTATTAATAATTTAAACAATAAGTATCAATGAAACAAACGCTCATTACAGTTATTTTTCAACTAAACACTGTTGTGGAAGTTGAACTCTTGAAGGCGGAAATTGGTCACGATAATTTACAATTTAATATTCCACATAATATACAGTTCCCTTCCACTGCTAGAACCCCTATATGTACTATATAACACGCAGGTCACTTTCAGTCCGGCCCAATTATATTAGTTTATAATGTTAAATAAATATTAGTAATTCAACAAAAAGTTAAAATAACGTGGTGAACCACATGAAGCATTATCCATTTATTAAACTAGTGAAATTAACATAACTAATTAAATGTCAACTATCTGTAACTATTTATCTCACATTGCAATTATTGTTACAAGAGCATTAAATTAATTTAACTTTCCTACAATTATTTTTGATACGCTTTGAGCTAAAGCAGTTTTGAGGAATATAGAAAAATGTATAATAAATCAAAGACCGATTAATTCGTCAAACAAAAAGTGTAACAAAATAAGTAAAGAGTGTCATAAAGTTTTATTTATGGCAACTCGCACCAGCAATACCTGGTTCAATATCAAAGGATGTTCATCCCTTCCTTGAATAATGGGGAAAAATTATCGTCGAAGCTAAGTGCGCCGTGAAATTATTTTATGGTTATTATTTGGTGAAAAATGTTAGTCGCATTTCATTGGATGATTTTTATAAACTATTTATTATATCATAGTGTGTTTTTAATGATAGTTTATATTTTACAATGCTTTATTCAAATATATTGTTTTTGTATTGTTGTTATACAACACAAATCTGTTATGTGTAAGTACAAAACAGAGGTTCAATTATTCTGTGTAACATTAATTATGTTAATTGTGGCTCACCATCACGAAATTTGTTAATTGATAAATTGGTTATTTACACAATCGTAATCCGGGTTGGACCGTGTCTGGTTATTATGTACACTATGTACAAATTGCCGACGTTTCGAGCACATTGCAGCACTCATCTTCAGGGCGACACACTCTGCTACTCGATCCACAGAGTATATGAAATCAGACTCTGCTGCTGACTCTATTTATGCTGTCGGGGTCTCAAATTGTAACCACGGGCATTCCTGTCCTCGATGTTTCTAGAAACATTGTAATAATAATAATAAATAAACAATAACATTGTTATTTATTATTGTATCTATGATATTGTACATGATATTGTATTTAGCCAATATCTCAAGACTAAATTTTAAATTGTTTTTTTCACTTTTTTAAAATTTTAGGTTTTTTAATTTCATGGAGAAAAACAAAAATGGAATTCACTCAAAAACGGTTCTAACGATTCTGATTAAATTTTTAGAAAGGTTGTAAATTACAATTTAAAACATTTAAGTAAAACAGGAAGTCTCTAACTTACCTAGTTTTTGAATTATGGTAAAAAAACATATTTGGGAATCAAACTGGTAATTTTGAAAGTTTTGATGTTTGTGTTTAAATATTTGGGAAAGTTTGTGACAATTCTTCGGAACCATTTATTTTCTTTCATATTCACCCTTTTATTCAGTAGTCGTGTTATGAATTTAAACCGTTCTATGACCTAAGTCATTTACCCCAATCACGCCATCATTGAGGTCATGAATTAATCTGGAAGCCAATTAAGTTGAATTCAAATCGAGGCAGCAGGTATTTGATCTGAAGCTAATAGATCTACTGAGACCGAACGATGGGGAAGGAATGATAATATTAGTGGTTTGAGATGACCTACATTGGTTTCAAATACTGTTGACATCCGATTGAGGGTTTCTGTACGATGTTTATGATTATTTTTATATTTGGGATCTTCGATCGGTTCTCTACATAAATCTACCAAATTTTTAAAAAATCCAATGTTTTACTGTAAAAACACAATACCTAAGTAAACACATTCATAAAATAACATTTTGAGAGGAAAGTGTCCCGTTGTTACATACATTATTCAGTTTTGTTATTCCAAAGTGCTTCTCTCCACAAACGGCTTTGTCGCTGTAACATAGAGATTGAGTGGAAGATATTTGCATCTCTCTATATCTCAATCCCTACATACACACGTATACAACTTTCCTCTTACTTAGAGATTTTAAATTACTAATAATTATAAAAATAAACCGAAAATGTATTATGATTTCTTTTTGTTGTTCTGTCTGTTAATCAATTGTGTATTGATAATTTGTTAACTATTTAGATACAAATGTTATTCAATTATGTATTTTATGGAGTTGTGTTGTTGTCTTCCACCCCGTTATCATTACAAATATATTTATGTACTGATTTACTTAGTTTTATTTATTTTTTTACGTGTGAAAATTAATAAGACATTAGCTTTTTTAGAAAGATGGGGTATTAATTAAAAATAACATTATTATTAATCTTAAAATAATGTGATTTGATAGTTTTTTTATTAATTTGTAAACAATACAATTTTATTTCAACATTTGCTTCACTAATTGATAAGTATTAATAGTTTCATACCTGTAGATTAGTGTAATAATCAGAAAATGTTCTGTTAAAATTTCAACACTAAAAAGTACTTTAAGACAGATTTTGAAAAAATGTTATTTATATACAGTTAAATCATAATAATAATATATTCTAATAAACAAATAATGCAATTAATGTAATATTTTAAGAGAAGTGTTATTTCTGACCTGACCTGTTTATGATACTTTATCATAGATAGGCCACTGAAAGCACATGTTCGCAAGAGAATCATTGAGTGGTGGAAGTGAGATAGAGAACTACTCTTTCCACACTATGTCATTAGCAACGGTGGCCATTGGTTGGTTTGATTGACACTGACGAACGGTTAAATAAAATCCCTATTTAGTGTTAAAATAACAATTATTAGTAACACAATTAGTAATAATGTAAGCAATAAATAGCAACTGAACAAACTTAGCACTTTTTCAAACTAAAGACTTTTGCGCAAGTTTGACACTAGAAGGCTCGTGATATACGGCATCTGAGCGACAGGAAGATTCCACTCCGCTGCTGAAACCTTTATATGCGCTAAATACAACACGCTGGTCCCTTTACGTTCCGCCCCACTTATATTCCATCTTCCAAGGAGTCATCTTGCATCTTTATTCTTTTTTTATGATTATTAAGAAAATAATAATGATAAAATGAGAATCACCGTAGATTAATTTCTCTGAGATCCACTTTGGAATTAACTTTTGGGGTTTGTACCTTTGTTCCGAACAACGTATGTATACAAAGTAAAATGTTCCGGTGGCGTAGATAGAATAAAATAAGATGAACATGAAGTCATTCGAAATATTTCGTACAATAATGAAACCAAGCGGACGGATTATTCAAACGACAACCAACAAGCCTTTTATTTATTTATTTTTCAAATTTTGTCTGATTAGAATTTAAAATATTACGACACGTCTCATCGCATACAAGTTGAAAACAATGAATATGAAATTAGAGCACAGCACATCGTCACGTGAAAACTTTAGCAATATGTGTCGCAGCCTCCTGGATAGAAATTATTGTATAATGGAAAAGCTGGTCGCTATTTTACAGACTACGGACTGTATCTCCAGTCAAAATATTTTAAAAAATATTTCTTTAAAATTTTGTTATTATTTAAATGACTATCAATTTATTAAAAACAAGGTGTTTCATTAATAAGGCGTAATTAATGTACTTCTACATTTAACAATTTATTTTGCCAACACTTTATCTTACTAGACTTACTCTTAGGTCGTCCACACTATAATTACCATCATGATAGATACTTCTAAGTAGATGTACGGTTTAATGGCAACAAGAAAGATGGTTGACTGTGTTCTGGCAGCACAGTACCAAGCCCCGCCCATTACGTCATTATCAGCAGTAACCATTGATTAATCTGACCAGCGACGAATCAAGCTTAAAAAGATTAAATTATCAATTAATAGTAACAAATTCAATTAGCGTTCAAATAACAATTAATAGTAACAATAACTAGCAATTAAACGTACTCGCACAGTTCATGACGGTTCACTTTTTCAACGAAAAACTGTTGCGGATACTGAACCCTTGAAGGCGGAAGTTAGTCACGCCCATGATGTACGGCAGGTAAGTGGTGGAACGTGGCTCCTCCGCCGCTGAAACACCTACATATACTAAATATAACACGCAGTTAACTTTCTGCAGGCCCAATTATAGTACATATACGTGTAATGGCTTCATTATTCTACTTAGAATATCATATGTGATAAAACACTTTTGTTTAGAGTTCAGTCAGTTTGAAATACTTAATAATATTAGTATTTAGTAAGCTAAAAGTAACACTTATAATGTAAAAAGATTATTTCGATGAATCGAAGAAAATTCTTCTGTAAAAATAATTACATCAACATCTGATTGGATCAAGCAGGTTACTGTGTACCTAATACAATAACACCAAAACCCAATTACATTCCCATGGGGGTGTTATCTCTCGCCTCAATCCAATGAAAACAATGGAACTTCAATTCCAATTGAAGGAGTAAATTTAGAATATATAGATACACAATTATAAACATAATACGTTCTTCAATTATTTGAAGGTTACTGTAAAGCTACATATCATTAAAATAGTTATAAAATATGTATAGTTATTGATTAAAACTGTTGATTTTCATTGTTGTTAAGAAGACACTAAGTATTGAAAATATTGATTGCAAATAAGTGTGATGAAAGCAGATAAATGAGTGTGATCTTTTTTTTCTTATGGAGGCTGACTGAATCTTAGAAATACTAATTTATTAATAGGCCAATAGTCTGGGCATCGAAGATACTTAAAGGTTATGACGGATGTATATTTTCCGGTCAACCACTTCAAGCTGCTATCTACACCATTTTAAAGATAACCAGACTTTTCTGTTGTACGCAAATTTGAATTTCAGGTTGTACAGTTATGAAATTATTTTCGAACTTATAACAAAGATAAAACAATAACGAGAATAAAATACAAAAATGTCATCCAGTCAATTCTCAAAAGACATTCATTGGCCAATATGTAGTGTAGGCCACCAAGAATACAATTTATTCGAATAACCATAACAGAATTTCCAGTACACATCTACCATCGAATGATTGCAAAACTTACTCTATCGATATGTATGTTTGGATTGTATGTACTTGTTATTCGGTTTGCCCAGCTGGTCTGAGAAGGTAAATATATTCACTAGGTGAGGATTCTCCAGGGAATGTGGGAGTTATTATGTATGTCGTCGTTCAACACGTGGAGGCGTTATGTACAAAAACCAAAGATTATATTTTTCTGGCCTATAATCAATAGTATGCATGTCTTTCCCATGGATACTTGGAAATAAGTGTTATATTTGTGTAAGCACTGTTAAATATTCTTTATTTTGTTTTATTGATGGTTTAAAAATTACTTATAAAAATATTTTGGAAAATGTTATTTGTAAAGAATTTTTATAAACTAGATTATCATTCAAAATATAAAACACAAAAAATACAAACTTGGATAGTCAAATATACAATTCTGATGTTTTGAGAGAATGCTATAGTTATTTATTATTTACACCCAATCAGCCAGTTATCGAAGTCGCTAACGATCAATATATGGGTGAATAAGTCATAAATTTCCCCTTCCTCTTAATAAATTTGTAAGGATTGTACAAAATTATTAAAACAATTAAATAATTGGCCACCCACATACATAATCAGTATAATGTGCACACACACCTACCCATACATGTGCAGATTTATTATTTATTATTAACTTACTCACAAAATATAACTTCCAAATTAATATAACCTCATATAATACATTCACTGACAACTTGATGGACGGGACACACGTTCCCAGATGTAACTTACCGGGAAGGGAGAAATGGCAGATAGCCGCAAGGAGGAAATAAACTGCGTGGAGAACTCCCAAAGCAACGAAAGTAAATACACAACTAACTCAATAACATATCTTCCACATTTACTTTAACTTGTAGTTAGAGTTTTTGTCCTAAAAAAGATACCCGAAAATGTGTGAAATCCCTCCCTAACAACCAGTCACGTACAACTGTGATAGGCTTCCCACCTATCCAGTACGTACAACTGTGATAGACCTCCCACCCATCTAGTACGTACAACTGTGATAGACCTGCCACCCATCTAGTACGTACAACTGTGATGGACATCCCACCCACCTAGTACGTACAACTGTGATAGACCTCCTACCCATCCAGTCACGTACAACTGTGATAGACCTCCTAACCATCTAGTACGTACAACTGTGATAGGCCTCCCACCCATCTAGTACGTACAACTGTGATAGACCTCCTACTTATCCAGTCACGTGCAACTGTGATAGACCTCCTACCCATCTAGTACGTACAACTGTGATAGACCTCCCACCCATCTAGTACGTACAACTGTGATGGACCCCCCACCCATCTAGTACGTACAACTGTGAGACCTCCCACCCATCTAGTACGTACAACTGTGATGGATATCCCACCCACCTAGTACGTACAACTGTGATAGACCTCCTACTTATCCAGTCACGTGCAACTGTGATAGACCTCCTACCCATCTAGTACGTACAACTGTGATAGACCTCCCACCCATCTAGTACGTACAACTGTGATGTACCCCCCACCCATCTAGTACGTACAACTGTGAGACCTTCCACCCATCTAGTACGTACAACTGTGATGGACCTCCCACCCATCTAGTACGTACAACTGTGAGAGACCTCCCACACACCTAGTACGTAAAACTGTGATGGACCCCCACCCATCTAGTACGTACAACTGTGAGACCTCCCACCCATCTAGTACGTACAACTGTGATGGACATCCCACCCACCTAGTACGTACAACTGTGATAGACCTCCTACCCATCCAGTCACGTACAACTGTGATAGACCTCCTAACCATCTAGTACGTACCACTGTGATAGGCCTCCCACCCATCTAGTACGTACAACTGTGATAGACCTCCTACTTATCCAGTCACGTGCAACTGTGATAGACCTCCTACCCATCTAGTACGTACAACTGTGATAGACCTCCCACCCATCTAGTACGTACAACTGTGATGGACCCCCCACCCATCTAGTACGTACAACTGTGAGACCTCCCACCCATCTAGTACGTACAACTGTGATGGATATCCCACCCACCTAGTACGTACAACTGTGATAGACCTCCTACCCATCCAGTCACGTACAACTGTGATAGACCTCCCACCCATCTAGTACGTACAACTGTGATAGGCCTCCCACCCATCTAGTACGTACAACTGTGATAGACCTCCTACTTATCCAGTCACGTAAAACTGTGATAGACCTTCTACCCATCCAGTACGTACAACTGTGATAGACCTCCCGCCCATCTAGTACGTACAACTGTGATAGACCTTCCACCCATCTAAAACTGTGATAGACCTCCTACCCATCCAATCACGTACAACTGTGATAGACCTCCTACTCATCCAGTCACGTACAACTGTGATAGACCTCCCACCCATCTAGTACGTACAACTGTGATAGACCTCTCACCTATCTAGTACGTACAACTGTGATAGGCCTCCCACCCATCTAGTACGTACAACTGTGATAGACCTCCCACCCATCTAGTACGTACTACTGTGATAGACCTCCTACCCATCCAGTCACGTACAACTGTGGTAGACCTCCCACCCGTCCAGTCACGTACAACTGTGATAGACCTCCCACATCCAGTCACGTACAACTGTGATATACCTCCTACCCATCCAGTCACGTACAACTGTGATAGTCCTCCCACCCATCTAGTACGTACAACTGTGATAGACCTGCCACCCATCTAGTACGTACAACTGTGATGGACCCCCCACCCATCTAGTACGTACAACTGTGAGACCTTTCACCCATCTAGTACGTACAACTGTGATGGACCTCCCACCCATCTAGTACGTACAACTGTGATAGACCTCCCACCCACCTAGTACGTACAACTGTGATAGGCCTCCTACGCATCCAGTCACGTGCAACTGTGATAGACCTCCTACCCATCTAGTACGTACAACTGTGGTAGACCTCCTACTTATCCAGTCACGTAAAACTGTGATAGACCTTCTACCCATCTAGTACGTACAACTGTGATAGACCTCCCGCCCATCTAGTACGTACAACTGTGATAGACCCTCCACCCATCTAATACGTACAACTGTGATAGACCTCCTACCCATCCAATCACGTACAACTGTGATAGACCTCCTACTCATCCAGTCACGTACAACTGTGATAGACCTCCCACCCATCTAGTACGTACAACTGTGATAGACCTCTCACCTCTCTAGTACGTACAACTGTGATAGGCCTCCCACCCATCTAGTACGTACAACTGTGATAGACCTCCCACCCATCTAGTACGTACTACTGTGATAGACCTCCTACCCATCCAGTCACGTACAACTGTGATAGACCTCCCACCCGTCCAGTCACGTACAACTGTGATAGACCTCCCACATCCAGTCACGTACAACTGTGATATACCTCCTACCCATCCAGTCACGTACAACTGTGATAGACCTTCTACCCATCTAGTACGTACAACTGTGATAGACCACCCACCTAGTCACGTACAACTGTGAAGTACCTCCTACCCATCCAGTCACGTACAACTGTAATAGACCTCCCACCTGTTCAGCCACGTACAACTGTAATATACCCCTACCCATCCAGTCACGTACAACTGTAATGTACCTCCCACACATCCAGTCACGTACAACTGTGATAGACCTCCCAACTATCCAGTCACGTACAACTGTGATAGACCTCCCACCCATCCAGTCACGTACAACTGTGATAGACCTCCCACCCATCCAGCCACGTACAACTGTAATATACCCCTACCCATCCAGTCACGTACAACTGTAATGTACCTCCTACCCATCCAGTCACGTACAACTGTGATAGACCTCCCACATCCAGCCACGTACAACTGTAATATACCTCCTACCCATTCAGTCACGTACAACTGTAATGTACCTCCTACCCATCTAGTCACGTACAACTGTGATAGACCTCCCACCTATCCAGTCAAGTACAATTGTTAACACTCTCAAACGTTATTTTAATATTAAGATGCCTAATTTTATTAATTATTCAATAACTGGGAAAACAAAGGAATTAAATATTAGTCACACAGAAACTAAAAAGAATTTTTAATTTCTTTCTTTCAAATAATGACTTTTATTATTACTAGCTCCTTAGATGCCAGAGCTATTGGGCTAATAAATTGCTCTTTCTATATAACTGTCGGGCTTAGTAACAATGACTACACTCTATCTACATTCATCACACGCTTTCGTCTCATCATATTCACCCATACATCTACGACCAGCGTCTTAGTGATAAATAATGGATAGGCCCTATTAATAATGAGAAACTGTCTGTATAAAAATATATTCTCTATTTTCTCGTTACCTCGGCGCTTCTTGTTGAATAAAATTACGAAATAATAAAAAAAGTTCACCGTACATACTTTAGGACTCTAAAGCCGTAATACCATTACCCCATTCAAAATATGATAGTTTCGTAAACTTTCAGAACACTCTATAACCTCTTAAGAATCTGCAGAGGATGTCGGCCATTGGTTTAATCTCATTAGAACAATACGATTTCATACGTGTCGTTATGTATTGACCAAAATTTGTGTATGAGGTGTCATTTTAAACGTTATCGTACTGCCCTTTAGGTTTTCTTTGTGTTATATTTATCAAAATATAGGCTATTTTTAATACATACGCCTAGTTTTGAAAAATACGTGAAAGTAGAAACTTAAAACTAAATATTTTTTATATTTTTCTATAAAACTAATTTGGTATTTGCAAAGCAATTCCAACGTTGAATTTCAATCTTGATCAAATGCAATTTGTTTGAAAACAATCCATTTAAAAATAACTATTTAATTTGGATACGCGTGATTGTATGTACGGTTCGAAAACAACATTGTTCTTACGGGGGTGAAACCAACATGGCCGACAATCTCTGGCATCCTCTGCAGACTCTTAATATAACATGGCATTAAGGGACTGGTACACCTGTCACTATATATTATTTCACTATCCATAAGGCCAATTTTTAAGTCTTATAAATATTTCAGTTTTATTTATGAAAGTTAAATTTTAATCTTGGCCTTTTTCAGAGATAGGCCTTTTTAATCGATAATGTGGCACATGCCTTAAATTTACTAATCAGCAATAACTCCTAAAATCGTATTTCCTACAAAAAAATTAATTTGAATTTTTTATACATAACATGGCTTCTAATTATGAAATACTCAACTGAAGCAAATTATACTGAAGGAAAACTAATTTTTATATTTATAATTTATTTATATTCAAAATCTCTTTTAAAAATTTTTCAAAAAACAGCATTCAAAATGTAATACAACGTTAATAGTTGGCTTTGATTTATAATTCACTTTTTAAGGTTTTATTATGAAAGCGAGTGTACATTACGTTTGTAATAGCAGCTTCTTTTTCTCTAGATAGCGAACGAAAAACCTCCAGGGTAATTAATGAAACAGTTAAAAGAGTGGAATAGGTAACTATCTTAAATGAGTGCACCCCTGGGACTGTGCCTGGCTCCCACAGGATCAAGAACTGGAAGTAATGGATTACCATTTGTTCATTTCCAGACATTTTTCTACAATAATTTACACTCCAGACAATTAACGATTTGGCCTAATACAAGAACACACCGGATATCACCATTTTATTCCAATAGTTTGACACTAATGAAGTTCTCATTGTTGGTTTCGATAAGGTATCTGTGTCCATGGGGGTATACAGTGAGTTTGACGGGGTTTATATAGAACAGGAGTCTTATGGCTGAATTTTCTGTTATAGTAAATAAATGACTAAGAAACACGGATTTGATCGTTTTTTTCAGCGGAAAAGGAGGGAAAATTACGAATGTGGGGAGAAATGAAAAATACACTTTTTTCGTTAATACATAGTGTTGTGGGCTATTTCGCTCTAAACACAATGCAATCAGTCATTATTAAGCATGTTAGCGCTGAAAATATGCCGATTTAAGAAGGGTTATGTTTCGATAAGATAAGCCTAGGTTTAGGTTAGGTTATGTTAAGTTTGGATATTGAGGTTAAGTTTTTTTAGGTTATGATAGGTTTCGTTAAGTAATGTTAAATTTAATTCAGTAACCAGACTATACAGGTAATTAACAATCATCCTAAACTCACATAAATACTCATATTTATCTTGAAAAGCGTAATAAGTTCTGTTGGCGTCTGAATTTTGAGAATAGGTATAAAATAAGTGTTCTGTCATGTTAAAACTATATGTACAGTACCTCATAAATAAATCAAGTGTTGTAATCTCGCTGTTAACAAAGTCGACAGTTTGCCGGATCAGTTAGTGTGGAGCAGACTTAACGCATTTATGGTGAGCCAGTGATGCTTCGTTTGTAAAGTTAATGGCAAGTAACCTAGCCGTCAAGTTGGCAACACTTACCCCAACACCGCACTTCTACAAGGGTGTACGTTTTACCAAGTTGGCAGCACTTACCCCAACACGCTCTTCTACATTTATCGCTCCAGCCTGCTTGCCAGATCTCATTTTAAGGTAGGCAAACTCCTTTGAGAATGCAATCCAGGTTTCTACAAGATATTTTTTGTTTTTTTGTCAATATTACTCCATTTTATTTATATATTTATTTTTTCCTCAATTTTAACTACTTGTATATTAGCACATAAAATGTTTGCGTAGTAGTTAATGCACAACCTTTATTGTTCAATATTTGTACCATAAAGTGCAAGGGAAGCCCTCGAAGTTCAATTTTCACTCATAAGAATAATATGGAGAGAGATTTAAACTAACCAAAAAGTAACAGCTGTTCAAATGTAAATAATGATGTTTATATTATTGAGAATTGAGTTATAGATCTTTCTTAATATTAGAGAGAGTAAGATTGATTGATTCAGTGGACTTATAAGTATAAAAAAGCTGATGCGAGTCTATCTGTCCTTTATAAATCATTTATCCGATCGTCATGAGACTTTGGGTGGTTATGTATTTTTCCCCAGGAAATGTTTTTAAGTATGGGTTTATTCGCATTTAAGTCCGCCCACTTACATTTAACGTTTTAATGGTAATCTAATTGAGTTATTTCATTTATTAAAATAATTATCAGCTTGTAAAAAATTATGAATTAAATGAAAACTTTAAAAAAGGCTAAGTGATAACATTGGGTATTCAGTGAGTGAGCTACTGTAAATAAGTGTTCATACTATCATTTTAATTAATTCAATTTAACTACTAATTTTTTGTTACTGTCGAAAGTCATGTGGTGATGCCAAAGGCCGAGGCCACGAGCGCAGCGAGTGACAGGGTTGGCACGTGAAGCGTGCAGGGGTGTCCTCTAGTATTACAATATTAGTTTTTATTTATTATTTATAAGTGTTTTATACAGCAGAAACGTGATATTTTACTGACATCTTACTTGATTTAGAACTAAAAATTAATAAATTGCAATAAAATTTAATAACTGGTTAAAGTGTAATTAAGTAACAGGAAACAATTTTTACGTTAAGCTCCCGGTCAAACTTTAAAATTAAATATTGCTATTTAATTGAACAACTGTTTTCAATAAAAGAAAAACATTGCTTACAAAAAGTTACATGAACTTGCATGGAAATGTTATAAACTTGTACCCAGTTTTATAATGGAATAATAGTTTACATTGGTTCTCCTGTCAAATATACCGACCAATTTACAATAAAATAAATATAATTATTAACTTTAAAATTTTAAAAAAAACACTAAAGTACGTCTAAAAGTTAATTCGTTTTGTACAGTTTTATTAAATGTCAAACGTAATTTTTCTATTTATTTAAATAAACAAATAAAAAAGCCCTTAATATTTTCGCCTAAGGTTAGAATGCAAAATAAACATTGTTCATGTCTTTTTTTCAAAAACTTATTTCCAAATTATTTAATGAGAATTGGATTCACTTTCCCGAATATAATGTTTGAAACCAACTTCAATTTGAAATTAAACCCGATACTTTAAACAGAACCAATTTGAGAAGTAGCCTTTAACCAATTGCTATTCTCGTCAACTTTCAATTTTCTTTTTCTCGTTGTTATTATAATGCCCATAACAACTATAAAATATAATTTCATTCCACTTACAACAGTAATTTCCACTAGTTATAATTTTATTAGACGATAAATTTATCATATAATAAAAATAAAAAGTATGATCTATCGTTTTAGATTATCGTGAGAGAAAACAGGAGATGTAGTGAGGCGAATATTTCATTCTAAACTGCTTCCTATTAACTAATTTTTTATACCTTCCTTATCAAGATAGTTTTATATAGTATCTTCTATTCTCCTTGTAGTTCCAGCATTTACTGTAAGAACGCTCTGTACAAGTCGAGTCGGGTCATTCATGAAATAACTATAGTGGCCCCAAATTAACAATTTGTAAATTTACTTTTTCAATATTTGCAAATCAAGACATTTAATATTATTACCATCCATAGTTGTACCTCTGCTCTGCCATTATGTACCTTTTTAGCTAAGTTCCTCCCGACCTAAATGCTTATTGTTGTATTATTTTTTACCAATCAAACTGTGACTACATGGTTACACCTTTTCCCATCCAATGGAGACTTCTGTAACTATATCTATTAAAAAAAAGTTAAAGTTAAAGATTTAAATGTGTGTCCTAAATTACCTAACTTTAGCGGCTAACATGGGACGATGACTTTTAAAAATTTTACACATACTATTCATAGTTTTATACAATATTCTCTGACAGTATAAAAAGAGACCAATGTTTTAAAATTATCCAACATTCATACTTTTTGTCAAAGTTCAAAACTGTACCAAGTTAGCTGATTTGACGGTACGTACGGATATATCCGTTACTGAGAAATACAGTGCAACTGGAAACAATGTGGCTGACACCGTAGTGTCAGCAAATGTGCCCCGGGTGGACAGTGATGGAGCTCTGTCTTTGTGGCTTGGCTGTTATTACCTTCCATTTGTCAAGTCTGTTTATTTCCGGTCTTTCTTCCTCATACATTACTGACAGCCATATCCGTGTTTATATATGTCGCATGTACAAAGCAAAATGAATATCTTCTTTACTGGATTGTTGTCATCTTCCCTTACTAATTTACGATTATAACTCTGCACTTTATATTTGACACTGTAACAAATAAATATAATCAATTAATATAAAAACAAAAAATAGATTGTATAGTTTCGAATTAAGACTTTATTTAAATGCGTTTTAAAATAAATTAGTATCAGACCTTGGGGACGGAATAATCTGTTTAATACCAAATATTTGATATCAAACTAACTATAGTTTTTTGCCAATTAAAAACTCACAGTTCACATTTAGGTAGGGTAAGTCCCACCAGAGAGTTATGCTTAATTTGACAACCGTCTGACAGAATATCAAATACGATTATTCATTTTCATTAAATTTTAAATAATATTATTGTTTACATGTGCCTTAAAATTTATTAGTATTACCTATACTATAGTATTTCGTTTGTATGTCTAAACAAATTGCAAATATAATTTATTAATGATAACCACTGGACAATAAAACCTTAAGTATTAATCGTTTTTATTTTTATTAGTTTTTCATCAATTCTTGTACAGTTGTTTTAATGATAACAATAAAGTTTATGTAAACATCTGATTTAAGAATATCACATTTACTTGATTATTATCAGCTGTTACATGTGTGTTGAACATTGTACAGGTATATTGCATTTTACATACTGTCACATAAATGATCATTTGTTGTTGATTTTTATTCGATTTTTCAAAACTTTATATCATTGAATTAGTAACTAAATTTTCTAAAAAACACTATTCTTTGTAACTTTTAATATAATTATTGGTTTATGAGTTATTTAGGATTTAAAATTTTAAATGGCCACCATTTTGAAAATATTGATACTGAAAACCAATAATTTTTACCCTAACATATGTGTATGTTATAAAGGCCCATGCAAAATTACAGCTTAATACACTTTTTGGTTTTTGAGATATAAATTTAAAATTGGAAAAAAACAAAATGGTGGCTGGAAGGTAACCAAGGTATTTTGGACACTTTAAATATGATATTTGTGATTCTAAATGAACCAGTAACAACAACCAAGAGAGCTTTTCAGAGAGTTCAGAGACATCCTGTATATTAAATAGAGTTAATACTTCACAGTGTTTTTAGTATAACTATATAATTAAAATTTCTTTATCTTTTACAACAAGGAGTCGTCATGATTACTATAGATTCATACTTATAAAATAAATAAATATGAAACAGTGATAGATATTTAAGCGTACATTGTTACGGTATATTAACACACCCTTAAAAACTGACCAGAAACACCGTCCACCATTATCGACAGATTTCTTAGGGATATCTAGGATGAAAGTACGGCACTGGACAACAATTCCAACTACGGACATAATTTCTCTCGCCCCAGTTGCACCATAAATGTCCGTCCGTCCATTAGTAACCAAGAGACACCTGAGAAGGGTTGGAGATATGATAGTGATGGATATTTAAGGTGTAATAATCCTGGACTGAAGCTTCCCTCATCCTTACTGAAGCTATTAGTGTCCCAGTGCTGACGTTTATTACTTCACAGGGAGTTCCTGTACAGTTTACAACGTGTAAGGAAGACTTACAACAAGTGCCAGCTCTCATTAGTCATTTAGTAATTCTTGCTTGTACAGGGTTTAACAAGAAAGGTGTCCTGGCTAAATAGTTTCGGATTCAACACCTAATTTAGAGCTGAATATCGACGGTACATTTTTATAGAATTTTTTCCTCCGACATTGTGTAGGTTAGGTAAGGTTAGGTTAGGTAATTATAATAACAGAAGAACGGTTTTACTAACTGACGTGAAATCATGTACAGCTTTTTACATTAACAGTAATAAAAGTTATAGAAATAGGCATTGTGTTATCTTCAGCCATTCCGAAATGGAATTAGTTTACATTATTTAAATCAAAATACCTCGTGAACTGTTAGATTCATTCATTTTACACAAAATAAATAATTAGTATCTAAATTTAATTTAAACCCATTTGTACCTTAGCTTATATTGTCAGTCTTGTATTAGTGGAATTGTAATAAGAAATATATTTCGCTGCAAGTATTTACAGCATCAAGAGAATGCGGGAAAATCATCTTTTAATAAAAGTCAACTAGTAATCGACTTACTATAAAAAAATTAAGGTACCAATAGATATTTTAATCAAATTAATAAAAAATACTGTTTGCTTTTATAAAACAATCGATGAACCTAACAGTTAACAAGGTATTTGGATTTAATCAATTTAAACGACCGCCTCTTTTTGAATGGGTAAATATAATTCAATGGCTATTTTCATATTATTTAATAATATTAATATAAGGAACTGTGCAAAATCTTAAGTCAGTCAGTCAAACCGTTCTTGTGTTACTTTTTTTTAAACAAACATAAAGATAGATCCTAAACGGATCGGAATCAGATAAAATGTTAGCCATGATTTTCTGCTCTGTAGGTGTAGAATCCGAAAATATATAGCCAGGACACTATTTAGTTACACTCTGTATATTGTAATTATATTAAAATTTATATTTTACGTATTTTATTAAATTAATCTGTACTGAACTTTACAAACTAGATGTATAATATTTTAGTTTCAAGTGTTTTAAATACGAAAATCATATTATTTTACTGTTTTAAAAATGCATAGTAAAAAGATATAGAGGTTAAAATTATACATTTTTTGTTTTACTGTATTAGAAGCTTAGATTCACCAAAAGATAAGATTTAATATTATATTATATTTACTTATAAAATAAATTAGAAACTTAAAATGGTCTCATGTATCTTTAGCTCAAATGTATAATCGCATTGATTTGACTGTTGTGTTATTTTTTTTAAAATTCAAATGTTTGACCTTGGGACTTGTGTTTGTTCCAATTTAATAATAATGTAGCTGACATGGGACATAGCATAATTTCAGCTATGTTTCACCTTTTTAGTACATAGTTTTGAAATAAACTATATAAGATGTGGTTACATATTAAGAAACTACTATTAGTGTTACAACTTAGAAAGCAGCAACATCATGGAAGAGTTAAAGAAAAAAATTGTCGATGAACTTCATAAACCTGCAAGAGTTCATTTTCCAAGAAGAAATACCGCTGTAAAAGGTATAAATGACTTGTATCAAGCAGACTTAATTGAAATGAGACCACATAGCAAAATTAACAAGGGATACAACTATATAATGACAATTATTAATTGTTTTACTAAAGTAGCTGATGCAATACCTCTACGAGACAAGACTGGTAAAAGTGTAACAGAAGCAATGCAAATAGTCATCAAAAGAGATAAAAATAAAATTAAACATTTACAAACTGATGATGGAAAAGAATACTTTAATAAACAATTTGCAGAACTAATGAAGAAATACAAAATAAACCATTATTCAACAAATTCAGAGAAGAAAGCCGCTATAATTGAGAGGTTCAATAGAACTTTAAAAGGAGTGATGTACAAAATGTTTTCCAGAAGAGGTTCTTACGTATGGTACGATGTTTTACCAGACTTAATACGTGAATATAACAACAAGTTTCATCGAACTATCGGTATGAAAACTAACCAAGTAAACAGAAAAAATGAAAAAAACTGTTTTAGAACGCATACAAAGGAATACAAAGCCTAAATTAGAGAAAAGAAAACCAAGAAAGTATAATGTAAATGATAAAGTCCGAATTAGCAAATATAAAGGAGTGTTTACCAAAAAATACTTACCCAATTGGACGAATGAAGTGTTTACAGTGTTTAAAGTACAACCAACTGTACCTGAAACGTATATTTTAAAAGATAACAAAGGAAACCTGTTGCAAGGTGCATTTTATGGACATGAACTGATGAAGTCGACAGTAGGTGATGTCTATCTTGTAGAAAAGGTGTTGCAAAGGAAAAATGACATGGTTAAAGTACGCTGGTTGGGATTTGACAAGTCCGAAGATTCTTGGATACCTATAAAAGACCTTGTATAGTAATAGAAGATCAGCATTCAATTGATGAGCATCAAAGAGAATGGAGATTATTCAGCATACAGATAAATTCAATATTAGCAATATTGATGATCTAAAAGTGGACAAGTCTACAACAGTCAACAATGGTAGACATGGTAGTTTTCTTCCAAACACAGTTCGATGTATTGTGAGCGGTCCTTCAAATTGTGGAAAGACTAATGTTGTCTTTAATTTAATAACTCATCCGAAGGGGCTACGGTTTAATAACCTGTATATCTTTTCCAAGTCCTTGCAACAACCGAAATATCAATTGTTGGACAAGATACTTTCCGACGTGCCTGATGTTAACTTTTATAAATTTAACGCTAGTGATAGCGTTATGCAACCAAACCAAGCTAAACCTTATTCAGTGTTTATATTTGACGATGTTTCTTGTGAAAATCATGATACTATTAGAAACTACTTTTCTATGGGAAGACATAATAACATCGACAGTATATATATAGGACAAACTTATAGCAAGATCCCGAAACAACTCATCAGAGACAATGCGAATGTTTTGATTGTATTCAAACAAGATGAAACTAACCTAAAACACATATATAACGATCATATAAATGCTGACATGTTATGTGACACGTTTAAACAGCTGTGTGGCAAAGCCTGGAAGGAAAAGTATGGATTTTTGGTTATCATGAAAGATCAAGCTATAAAAGACGGACGTTACAGAATAGGGTTTGATAAATTTGTTTTAATAAAGTGAACATCAGTATTATCATACGAGTCTTCATGGTGTAAACATGAAAAACCAGGAAAAGCTATTAAAACAAATAAAATCACTTAGTGATTCTATTAGACGGAAAAGTAGAGCATTGAAGTTGGGCATAAATGAACGAGAGCAATTTTTAAAGTCAACATTCAAGCCTGTCATTGCACCTTTGAAACGATTGTCACAAAAGGTTTTACAAAACTCCGCAATTCACCTAGAAGGAGACGCTATTCTACCCATTTTAAAACATGAAGAAACCGAAAGAAGTGAATATTCAGAAGAGAGTGAAGAATCGGAAGAAAGTGAAAAAACTGAAGAAGACGAAGATGAGGAATCTACAGATGTACTAAGGGAAAAGGGGGTTGTGGATAAAAGTGAAGAAGAAGAATCTGAAGAGGGTAATATCGGACCGTCCAATTTGACCAAATTAGGGACGGATATTATGTTTAAAGGAACACTTGGAAGGCAATACTTGTTGAAAATGTTACATTCCTCGCAAGCAAATCGCAATTATCATACGTACGGAGCTAGATTAGTAGATGATGGTGAAGGACTAATGATTGGAGATAGTAAACTCGACATAGATGAAGACGATAATATGATAATTGGTGGTAACAAATATAAAGGCACAAAGGGTTTGTTTGAACTCATTTTTAAAAAGAAACCAGTAAAATATACTAAAAAAGATCTGAATTTGTTTAAATTGATATTGGAACATACGAATGCCCATAGAAAAGGATATTCCAAAGACTCGTCTGTACATAGAATCGATCAGTGAAATATGAAGGTATTATATCAAATCTATTCCCATCGCAAACTTTGAAAGGAAATCGTAATAAAAGAGCGTTATCCTCTGCGGAAATAAATGTTTTACACAAAAAGCGGAAAACAGGTGATCCCACCTCATCAGGAAAGGGTTTATTTAAAAGACTATACAATACTAATATAATATATTATAACGATATCAATAAGTTGGTGGATCGAATGAGATTATTATATGAAGCGATGGAAGCAGGACATACTGGTTTGGACAATGAATGGATCGCTTTGGTTGATGAACTACGCAGTAGAGGTATAATTGTTTATTAACCAACATATAAGTGATATTGAACTAAATATAGTAGTTCAGTTTAACCATGAGTGTGGACAAGTTTGGACGTTATTCCGTAACTGGAGAAAAATCAATTGTTTTAAATAAAAACTGCGGTTTTCCTGTTACATCAGAAGGCGATTACAATATTGGCAATAAACGTTTGAAATTTGTTAAAGATCCTCAAGATAATAATGATGCCATAAATTTGAACACATTGAAATCGGAAACAGCAACTAGCTTGAGAGCAGAAGAGGATGGTACATACAACGGTAAAAAACGTAGAATTATTAATATAGCGGAACCGCAAAATGAACAAGATTGTGTCACTAAAGGATATGCCGACTCATTGATATTAACTAGCTTGAAACTTGAGGGAAATACGTACAATGCTAACGGTAAGCCCATTCAAAATGTTGGAGATCCGCTGACACCCTCAGATGTTGTTACAATGCGATATATGAATAAAATGACTCCTACCCAAAGTGATGATCACTGGAGTTTTGCAAATAAAAAGCTAAGCAATATAAAAGAACCTCTTTACGATGATGAAGCGGTGAATCTAGCGACTCTACAATCATTGACGATTTGCAAAACACATAAAACCGATAAATACTTTGATGCTAAATATTTACAATTATCAAATGTAGGCGATTGTGTACATGATGGAGACGCTGTAAATAAAAGAATGTCGGATTTTTCGTTTGAAGTGTGGACTAAATCTTATGACCAGAAATTGGAAAGGTTGGGTTCTGCTTTATTTCATTATATTCATAGGTCTGCAGGCAGAGCTGCAGATCCACAAGTTACTAGTAGAAATTATTTAGATTGGCCAAATATACATAACCCGAGTGCTTCAGCGTTAGAACCTGGAAAGTGATATATGAGAGAAAATACCACCTTAACTATATATATAATATAGATAAGCAAGATGAATGTTGCATTTAAAGAAGATTTTTTAAAGAGTGTACATGTTTGTGTACATTCGTGCTATATAAATACACAATGGCGAAGGATAAGCGAAACAGTTGCAGTCGAGAACTAACAAGGAGAGGAGGAGGAATTCTATCAACAGCAGTTTCAGCTTTGACTAATCCTGTTGGAGCTATAGTGAACAAAGCGATCGATTTATTACCTGTGGAATTGCATCTGCCAGGAGGTTATCAATATTGTGGACCCGGAACGAAATTACAACAGCGTCTTGCAAGAGGAGATCCAGGAATAAACAAACTGGACAAAGCTTGCAAAGAACACGATATAGCATATTCAAAATATAGTGATACCGAAAATAGATCAATAGCGGATAGAGCGCTAGCTGAAAAAGCCTGGCAAAGAGTAAAGTCTAGTGACGCGAGTATTGGTGAAAGAGCAGCGGCCTTAGCAGTAACAGCAGCAATGAAGGGGAAAACTACATTTGGAGGTGGTAGGAAGAAAAAAAGGAGTGGAGGAAGAAAACCACCTAAGAAACGTGGAGGAAATATAAGAAAAAGAAGACGACAATCGAGGAATAATAAAGGAAAAAACAAGCCTACAGTATGGTCTATGATAAAAAAGGGAGGAGGATTGTACCTAAGACCGTATCGTGTGTATTAAATGAGAAAAAACAATTGATCATTCCAAATAAAGAATTGACCAATGAAGAATTGGTTAAATATGTTTCATGTTTAAAAATCCCTTTCTTCAGAGGAGTTTACATGAAAGACGCATTACCTGATAAAATGTGGAAGAACGAGACTGGAATTGTAAATTTAGATAATACCGTAGGATCAGGCACTCATTGGGTGTGCTATAAGAAATTGGGAAAAACCGTTTATTACTTTGATAGTTTTGGAAATCTGCAACCACCGAAACAGCTTCAATACTACTTTCGAACGGCTGATGACGTTTTTTACAATTATAATAGAGAGCAACCCCAAGACACGTCAATCTGTGGACATTTATGCTTAAACTTTTTAGCTACAAGTGTTAGTCAACTTTAAGATGTCGTCGTATACAGTTTCATTGGTCGGTAATTCATCGACATTGAAAAGCACCCTTTTTCCAGCACTGCGTTTACAAAAAGGAAAACTATGGGAAGCGGCTTTATTGGATTTAACAACGTACAACTCTATTCCGAATATTACCGAAGGTGTTAACAACAAAATACATTATTACAAGACTAAAGATAAAGCTGGAAAATATTCAAAACTGGAAGAATTTAGTTTACCAACAGGATCTTATGAAATAGGCAATATCAACGAAGTGTTAAAAAAACATATGGGTGAAGAAAATATACACATAGTAGGAAATAACAATACTATGAAAGCTGAAATTATTTCCAGATATTATGTTGATTTTACCTAAACCGCAGTCGATTGGGGGATTATTAGGGTTTTCTAGTAAAACAAATATATTAGAACCTAATAAGCTATATTCAGGAGATAACACTGTGACAATACTCAAAGTGAATTCAATAGACGTAACGTGTAATATCGTACACGGATCTTACAGAAACGGGGAAAACAATCATATATTACACACGTTCTACCCTGCAGTTGCACCTGGATACAAAATAGTTGAAAAACCACAAAACCTGGTGTACCTCCCTATAAACACCAGTTTCATTTCAGAGGTTGTACTGAACATACTGGATCAAGACGGTAACCATATTGACTTTAGAGGAGAAGATATAACTGTAAGAATCCATATAAAGTCAACAGCTTAAACAATGGGGTTGTCATTTGAGAAGAAAGAGGTGACTGGTAAACAAGTCAGTACCTCATCGTCTGCAGAAGGACTAACAATTGAGAACATTCGTTTTCTGGAAGGAATAGGATTAAAACTTGTAAAACACAACAGAAATGGAAATACTGGATATAACGCAAGGCCCTACATTCGACGAGACCATATGGGAAAAGGAGTATCACTCGCACAACCCTTACGCTTCGTCAAAATTGAATAATAACGATGAAATCAGGATTCCTATACAACAACAAGACATTTACACTCTTCCGAGTGAAAGTTATTTATATATTGAAGGTAAAGTAACAAAGAAAGATGGGACCACTGGTTCTACTGTTCCGTTTATAAACAATCCCATGGCGTATTTGTTTGATGAAATTAGATACGAAATATCAGGAGTCACAGTGGATTCAACAAAAAAGGTTGGCATTTCTAGTACATTGAAAGGTTTTGCATCTATAACACCGAATGAACAGAATCTGTTGGCTGTCGCAGGATGGGTTGCACCAACCAAGGACACGTTCACTCCCGACTCATCGGGGAACTTTGATTTCTACGTACCTTTAAAGTTACTACTGGGTTTTGCTGAAGATTACCGAAGAATAATAATAAATGTAAAACAAGAATTAGTATTATTGAGAGCATCCAACGATAAGGATTGTATCAAAGCAGATGCAGGAACAACTGATGCCAATCTAGAATGGAAATTGACGTTGGACAGAATTGTTTGGAGGGTACCACATGTGCGACTAAATGATGAACATAGAATTACACTGTTGAGAAAGTTAAAATCAGACAGGGAGATCGTAATGCCGTTCAGAAGTTGGGAGTTTCACGAGTACCCCGTTTTACCTTCAACTCTACGGCACACATGGAGTGTAAAGACTTCAACTCATTTGGAAAAGGCAAGATATGTGATATTCGCGTTGCAAACTAAAAGAAGAAGTATACTTACCGCAAACGCTGGTGAATTTGATCATTGCAAGTTAACAAATTGTAAAGTGTACCTGAACTCGCAATTCTATCCTTATGACAATATTAATATATCGTTCAGTAAAAAAAGGTACAGTGTATTGTATGATATGTACGCTAGGTTTCAAAGTTCCTACTATGGTAAAACAAACACACCTCTACTAGATCCTGAAAAGTTTGCAACCAAAGCACCGATCGTAATAATCGATTGTTCAAAACAAAACGAATCTGTAAAATCATCTAGTGTAGATATAAAGTTAGAAATGGAATTTAACGAAAACATACCTGCGGATACATCTGCGTATTGTTTAATTTTGCACGACAAAATTGTAACATACACACCGCTGTCTGGCATTGTAAAGACAGTTTTGTAGAAAACGTTTACCCCCACCACTGCATCTGATATAGGGTAGCGAGCGATGAGGACAGTCCTCATTCAATCGTCTGACACCGCACTGGTAACATCGACTACAAAATGAGTTCTCTACCATTTGTTAAAGTTGAGTCGGAGGAAGTAGCTCCGTTACAGGAGGAATATAAAGCCGAAGAAGCTGTAATAGTAAAGGAAATAAGCGAGTTTTTAAAGTTTAAGAAAAAAGAAGACAACAACGACAGCGACAAAGAAAATAAAAACAACAATGAAGCAACAAAAGTGAGCTCCAAAAGAAAAAGGAAGGTTGAAGAAAATATTTCAGCAGATATACTAACTGAAGTTTTTCTGCGAATCTTCTATCCAATTTCAGCATGTTTAAGTAAAAGTGTTTCTATCGGAGTGATGAAATCATTAGATTATTCACCTACAGTGATAGTAAACCACGGACCTAGGATGGTGCTATTTTCTACAAATGCATGGGAATCTTTCTTGAAACATTTACATCTGATAGAATGCTATCTCACCAGCAGTATGTGTGGCAGGAAGACAAATATTCGACTTTTGGATTGTGACAACGAAATTGATGTGGTTAAACATCGAGGACAACTACAAGTGCGTTTGAGAGACTTGACTCAACATGACAACAAAGTTCTACTAACACGTGAAGAATTCTACATTTTAAAGTTTGCAACATCACCGATTACTAGGTACATGAGACAGTTGGTATTTTCAAGCTCTGTCATAAAGGAATATTTGGTCGACACATTGGAAAACCAGCCTGATAGCACAATACTATACGGACCTGTGGATACATCTATCTTTAATAGAATACCTCATGAAGTTGACATGTGGAGACAATTGAGAGACTTTGAAAATGTTGTACAAACTACGGAAAAGGTCGGAGAAGAGGAAACTATGAAAGAAGAAGACAACAACAACAAGAGTGAACCGCAAAAGGAACAACAAGTGTAAATTAAAGAAAGAAGAATTTGTGGGGTAGGCCTACCGGGGATGGTGCCCACGTTAAATATACACCAACGCGCCTGTAACTGTACGGCCTAGTATTTAAGTATACTTACCGTGGTGTGGAAAACAGTTAATCTTCAAACACTGACATGGACAGAGCGGATGATGATAATGATAATGATAAAGTTTCAGTAAGATCTTGTGTTATAGAACTTCAAGCATTTCGAAGTAATAACGACAAGTTTATTGTCAAAGAATTAGTAATTTTGGACTTGCAAACATTTGTTGTTTATCCATTTCTGTTTGAAGCTCCCTTTTCCTTCAACAAACTTAATTCAAAAGCAAAAAGAACAAACAAGTGGGTGACAAAATATTTTCATCACATACAATGGTATGAAGGATATATAGCTTACACTAATCTACACAGTATCATGTTTCAATTTTGCAAACAATATAATACTATTTACACAAGAGGACTGGAAAAAAGAAACTGGATACAGAAATACGCAAAAGGTAATGTTTTCGATATACATGTAGACTATACTTTTGATAATTATCAACAAGGTAGTTGTTGTGTTACGGTTAACAGTCCTAGACACGGACAAACACAGTGCGCATTGCGCAACGCGTATCGTTTAGCTTATTACTTGATGGACAAAGACATATGCGGTGCTGAGGGGTATAAATACGAGGAGGTGACTCGACCACTGCATCAGTATGACACAAGACTCCAAGGAGGTAACATCTCAGTTGACACCGCTGGCAAAGATGACATCGAAGCAGTATCTTGAAACACTAGTTGAGCGATTCAACGCAAACTCAAAGTCCAACCTTCTGCTAACGAGAAAATGTTCAGAGCTAAAAGAACACAAACACTACATCATCCATGGTGTTAAAAAGCTGGAAACAACCCACGGAGAAGCGATTTTGGTATCACTCAGCGAAGCACCCTTCACTCCAGGGGATGAACCTAAATTTCAAGTATTTCTTCCAAAACGATTTGTTCAACTTTTGCAAAATGAAGACCTGCGAGATATTCAGCCTGGATCATTGTATCTGGTGTCCCACGGATCAAGCGGAAACAATTCTACTGAACTCACTCTGCACGTCACACACGAGTGTTAGCATGTAGTATTATTATTTGTATGTAGTTTTCTAGTCAATTGTAACAAATAGTTTGTTTATACTGTACTATGTAACCACTCTGTATTGTATAAAGTTGAAAATAAAATAAAGAGAAAATAAAAGAAGAAAAAAAAGGCAACACAGTCGTATATGCAAACATATACTGCTGTGTTGCTTTTTTTAAATTTCAAATGTGTGACCTTGAAACTTGTGTTTGTTAAATTTAATAATATAGGTGAGGAAAATAAACTTACTCGATAGATCGATTCTGGAGGAGTTTGACCTTGACACTTGTGTTTTGTTTAATAATATATGTTAGAAGAACTGATGTAGTGGGGTAGTGATAGTGGTGGGGGGAGGGATTGATGGTGGGGGTAATGGTAGTGGTGGGGGGAGGGACCGAGTACCTAGCGAACATGCTAACGCTACATCACTTCACGTCCAGCTCTTGATCAGTGCACATGGACTCTCCTATCCAAGATAATACAGTTTCTACATCAACACATTATGTACAGAATGTTGAAATTGCATTAGATGTTAATATTAATAATCCAGTTCAAGTACAAGAGGTAAGCAGCACTACATCTTCTGATGCTGAAGCTTTTCTGATGTCATTGTTGGGTTATGACTAGGTTCTGCTAATCTTCAACAGTGATCATGTCACTTACAATAAAAGAGGTTAATTATAACACTGTTCATTTATCAACTCCACAAGATCTCCATGTTTTTACTGATGAGTTGAAAGATCTTTTATCGACTGGTTACACTGTATCTTTAGAAGTGAATGCAACAAGCATCGAAACCACCACCACAACTACCATGGACTCTCGGCTGGACTTGCACTATGTACCGACAAAGAAGATCACCAACTGAAGAAGATGAAACAAAACAAGGAGAGTTGACAACTCAAGGATAGATCACATTTTTGTAAATAATTAAAAATATGTTTGTAACACTGAAAAATAAAACAAAAACAGTAATAACTAAGATCTTGTACGATTTTCATTCGATTGCATTCATTCACTTCTTTTACTTCGATTTATAAAAATGGAATAAAAAGAACTGAATGGTTACAATCGTGTGCAAATCGTACAAGATCTTTTTTAAAACACATTTTAAATGACCTTGAAACTCATGACGTCACTGTCCCTGTCATCAGCTGACGTCACAAGCTAACGTCACTCGTCTCCTCTTTTCCCTTTAACTTTGACAGCTCACCGGAAGTCGTAAATCACTTTTATCGATTGGGCCAACTGACCCAAATGGTGACTACTTGACACTTTTTTGAAAACCTCAAAATATGCTACTTTAGATGCTTTTTCATGCACTACTGTTATAAAACTAGGAGTTTTGTTATAACGTTGTTATTAAATTAAAGCCATATTGTCAAGAAATTTGGTTTAACTTACAAACAGGTGAAATCCTTCACTGTTTTCTCATTTACATAGAAATAATTTTGATTTAAGGTACTTGAAATAATCAATCTTTTGATTCAACGATTTATGCTTCAAAGAGAAATCCATTACTAAACTGACATACCTGTTCAAAAACATGCTCATTTTGTGAGAATTTCAAAATGCTATAATAAAGTTATTCCTATTTTAGATAAAAGCGTAATCTCTATAGTAACTTATTTTATTAAAACTATTAATAGTAAGTAATCAAAGGAAAAAGATAATTCGGCTCAATTTCATATTTTTATCTTGTTTAATTAGATAAGATTGGCCCCAATTAATAACTCTTAAACTAATACTAACTAAACTTATAACAGTTGGATACGAATCACAAAAAGCCTAGACACAAAGAATAAAAATTAACAATCTCACTATGTGAAGTGATCAAGACTGATGAATACCTAGAGATAAGCAATAGATATTGGATAGGTTCTGACCAGACACTCTCAGATTGTTCTCTGGGGCCAATCTTGTCTAATTAAAAAATATGAAATTGAGCCGAATTATCTTTTTCCTTTAGCTACTTACTATTAATAGTTTAAATAAAATACGTTACTATAGAGATAACATTGAAAATTACACTTGAAGCATAAATCGTTGATTCTTAAGATTGATTATTTTAAGTACTTTAAAATCAAAATTATTTTTAAGTCAATGAGAAAACAGTACAGGAGTTCGCCTGTTTTTAGTTAAACCAGATTTCTTGATATTATGGCTTTAATTTGATATCAAAACTCCTATTTTTATAGCAGTAGTGCATGAAAAATGCATCTAAAATATCAATTTTTGTAGTTTTCTTTTGAGTGTCAATATATCCTAAACTAAGCGGCTTTTACTAGGGTCATGTGTTATTTTCGCTAGTCAATGGCTCCCCTGTATATATAATATTCCTATTCATTTTCCCAAATAATAATACATTTCAACCGAATAAATCTCTCTCTTAGCACTGACGCCATACGCTCAGATCGTATTGAGTTAATAAACATTCATAAAAGCGCTTGTGAAACTTTCATTGTGAGTCAACAACTTGGGAAGATTAATGATCTGCTCATGACCTGTTTTTACAATTACGTGTCCAAGGGATAATTTTTCCTCTCTGGGTCTGATACTATCTTTTGTTGGACGTTACGTATTACATAATAAAAGAGCAATTCATCGAAAGTGTTCATCAAATACTTGTTAAATAAGTTAAATGAAAATTGCGTTTGTAGACAAAGTGTACAAATGGCAAGGTTAGGACTATTAAGTTCTCTCTCACACCTAACCAACATTAATATATCTACGTGCTTAGGGAAATAATTTAAACAAACCCTTTATTAATACACACAAATCATATAGATATGGGTGAATATGAGGAGCGAATAAGTGTGAATGAACGTGTGTAGGCATTGTTACTAGCTATCATCGTATGTTTCCCAAAAGTGATATTTTATTTATAGCCTAATAGCAACTAAAGGAACTTTACGTGGAAACCGAACCGCTTTGTATTTTTCTAATTTTCAGCAAAACTTTTCAGACTGATACCCAGTTCATCCGGACGTCGACTACTACTCTACAAGGACACCCCACCAGAGACTTTTCAGGTTTTTATCATATCGATGGCAACCATTGAGTGGACGGTGTTAAGTAATATGAGATCTTTAAATAATTATCATCGCATAAACAAACTATTAGCGTTTGACCATCAAATATAAAGTGTCTTCACTTTACTAAGGTCTGATATTGGATTTTAATAATAAATAAACATGTCTTACGCAGTCATTTCACTGCATTAATTTTTAAACTTTGCCATTTTTAATACGCTCTACAGTAGATATGCAATCTTACCATAAGCGGGCTAAAACATGCTTTTCTATTTTAACTTCGTGTTTGTTGAAATGAAATGAAATAAATGAAATGAAATAGTTTTTATTGCTTTTTGACAATATGTACATATTGTATAGCAAGTCATATTATTAGTAATAATGATTATACAAACTAATGATACATTAAGTGATGGGATAAAATAACTATGATAACAATTTCAGCAAAGCTTAGTGGGGGAGTTCATTCGTTCACAGAGTAACGCATTCATTCACTACAAACACTCTCCTGCAGCAATAACATTTATACAGGATCTCTCCCGAGCCGTCTGCAAATTAGGAGTCTGCTATAAATTCACCCACAGAATAACAAGTGAGAGCCACTAAGTAGCCTTTTAATCGAGACTTGAATTTGTTGAAATGTTGTTCCCTTTTAATATAATCTGGGAGAATGTTTAAAATTTTGACGCCTGCTACAGACGGTTTGCGTTCCAGGGCCGATGTACGGGTGCCGAGCCACTCTAAAACTGTGACTACTTCTTGTTTCGTGTTGATGGATGTCGCTACCTCGTGTTAAATTACATTTGAATCTACAATAGAGTGCAGTCTCCAAAATGTGAATGCAAGGCAGCGTTAGCAAACCTAATTTCCTGAAGGACTGTTTGCATGACTCTCTAACTTTTAATTTGGAAATTATTCGGATTGCTCTTTTTTGTAGCCGAAAAACTCTTTGAAGTTTGTCTAAAAAACAGCTACCCCACAGTCTTACTCCATAGGTAAGGTGATGGTAAATGAGACCAAAATAGGCCATTAACTGTACCTTTACTGTGCCAAATTTTGAAATGTTTCTCAAAGCAAAAATACCAGAGGCAATTTTTGCACAAACGCTGTCAATGTGGCAGCTCCATGTCAACGCCCTATCTTGAATTCCCAGGAACTTGACAGTTTGTTTCATCAAGAAGAATGCCATCAACCGTTATCAGTGGTTGTTTATAATCAGTTGTTTGATTAACAACTTAAGTGTTGTTAAGTCGACGAATGTTAGTAGTCTTAACTTAGAAGTAGACTTAACTTAGTAGTCGACGAATGTTGTTATATTGTTATATAATAGTTGAACAGTGTAATACTATTAAAGATTCAATTAAGTTGACAATAAGTTGATATTACGAAATTGTCGATTTAAAATGTTTAAGAATGACAATGAAAGTTTCACATATTTAACGGTAAACAAAATATAAAAACAGTCAATTTTTTACAAAAATCATCGGATTGCCTCTAGAGAAAGTCTTCGTCTTCAAGTGTTGTGGTATGAGAGTTATTACGGATCAAATCGTTGAAATATAAAGCCGTGATTTGGGCGTTTTCGAGGAGCGAAACGGACCCGTTTAGACATTACCAAAAATGTGTCCTACTTAAAATTACTAAGATATATAAATATATAATGCCAACCTAACTGTTCATAAAACAAGTTTTTTTTCATTTTTTATGCTATTAAACATTGGGCCACGCTACAATAAATACCTTTTTTTAACGAATTAACAGTTGTTCAACTTAATACCTGCTTCCATAGTACCTGAAAAGAACAACATTATTAAAAAAGATTATAAAATATCTTTAAATTGAATAAATATATATGTAAATAAATATAAATAATATCATGTTATGAACTAGGGCTACTGACGTAATTCAGACTGAGTTCTCTCTAATATTTTTATTTTAATTATATTACACTTCTTCTAGTCTTTTTTCATAAAGTTTCATATTTTTATGTTGTCTTTATTTGTTGTGTAGGTGAGGTGTAACATAATTTAAAGAAAAATGTTAGAGAGTACTTACTTAGTTTGAATTTAAGCTCTAATAAATAAATATAAAATTATAAGCGAACAAACGAAATCAAAAGTAAAATTACAGGAAGAATTATCAGAAGAATTCACCACAGAAACGGGACTGATACCAGGAGACGGACTCTCTCCCCTTCTCTTTAGCCTAGTACTAGAAAAAATAATCAGAGAATTGATGACAGAACTAGGAACACACAAAATACCAGGCATCCAACTAGGAGGAAATTAGGATGATACATTTTCCCAAATAATAATACATTTTGACCGAATAACTCTATCTCTTATCACTGACACTATAGATATCAAAACTTAGTCAATAAACATTCATAAAACATTCTTGGGAGACTTTCATTGAGAGTCAACAGACTTGGAAAGAATTACGATTTGTTCATAACTTGTTTATACGATTGCGTATACAATGGCTAATGTGGGTCTGATACTATCTTTGTTGGGCGATACATATTATGTAATATATGTAATAAGAATAAGAATGCAGTAAGATATTTAGCGTTTTCAGAGGACATCGCATTGCTCACGGAAAACATAAATCATGCAAGAATTATCTTAGAAAAACTACATAAAATATCGCAAAAACCTGGAATCAAAATCTCATACACCAAAACAGAATGATTCAACCCACGCAACACAACCACAAAAATCACAACAAAATACGTGGAAATCAACATAGTTACAAAATTCAAATACTTAGAAGAAATTATCCAACAGAATGGAAGAGAAATTGAGAGTAACAAGGAAAGATACAACAAACATCAAAAACCATACAAAACAGACACGACAAAAAACTCATATCCATGAACGCCATTATTCTCTACCATTACAACACAGTCATAAAACCAGTAGCCTTATACGCCTCAGAAACACTGGAACTAGAGAGGAAATCAGACATGGAAAAATTAATGAAAATGTAAAGAAGAATAATGCGAAAGATCTTAAATACAGAATCTAAAGCAACAAAGAGGTGTACAAACACATAGAAAATAACAACAACAATGAAAAAGATAAGACTAAAATTCTATGGACACAGACAAAGACTGGATGACAGTAAATTCACAAAACAAATCAAGAAAACAATAGACCAGAAATCAACAGTAAAATGGATAGAATAAGTAAGACGAAATGCCAAAAAAAATTGGGAATAAAAAACAAAGAATTCGAAGACAGAAAATCATACAGAAAAATTATGTATGATGAAAACTGTGCAGAAGGAACACCGAAAAAACAGGAGCCTTATGCAAAGAAGAAAGAAAACAAAAATTCAGTAAACAAATGAAGATGCGTTGGGAACAAATGAGACAAGCAGGTGAAAATTGGAAGAAAAATTTAATGCATTGTTGACAGATTCTATGTAGTCCTTAGTCGACTTCAACGCAAAGAATAATATAATAGGAATATATGATTAGAATAATAATTATAGTTTTATAAAAATCTAAGAGATAAAATTAAAATCTGATCTCATATAGTTTTTAGGTAATCTCACATTCCGGTTATCTTTAAAAAGAAAATCAAATTTACATTTTTACGTCCATAAATAAAACTGTAATCATAATTTGAATTTAACATTGAACTTATGGAGAATCGAATGCAATGTGGAGGTATGTGTAGTATATCTTCGCTCCAAGAGTAAAACAATCTAGAACATTTATTTTCGTTGAAATAAAATTCAAAGTCTTTACTACGTAGGCTAATTAATATCCTATAATATAAAGATTAATTAAGATCACTTACTTAACTGACTGAGAAATACTTACAGTATTCTAGCTTGAAGTTCATTCTTGTATTAAGACGATCTATGTACCTCGGCATTGGCGTAGTTATGTAACCCAGCTACTTGGGGATAAAGTGTTGTAGAGATTGTAGGCGATATGCTCGGCCCTCTAATGGTGGTCCTAAACATGGCGTCTGCTCAATGGTTCTACTAAAGAAGTATGACGTGTCCGTGTTGGGTGGTATTTATGAATGGTCCAAATGTTGTGTAGTGAAGATATCTGAATATAAGGATTGTTTATTAGCCGAATATCAGGCCTATACTAAGTGGATTCCACGTGCATCAATAGGTCCCTAAGTTGACCTGGCTATTAGGATATTAATAAATGGTCCTTTCTAAGTTAAGTCGAACTCAGTTAGTAACAAGGCCACATATTTCATCTAAACTCATCCTACAATCAAGTAGGCCTAATCATTCATATTTGCCTTAAAATACAATCAAGCTGTGTCGGGATTTCAAATATGAATAAAAATACGTAAGCTCCATCAGAAAATGTATATTTTACTCTGTAATTAATATAATTTGAATGCCTTGGTCTTTCGTATAAGATACTTATTATTTTAATTAATGTGTTTTTTAACTATCCACCGTTGAAATTAAAATAAATTTTGCTTGAGTCAATTTTTACGATTAAACGTACGGGATTTGTTATATTTGTCAAATTTGTAAGTATGAATTTTACTTTAAAAGAAAAACATTACTATTTGTTTATTTTCGACAAAAACAAGGAGTGAATTTAGTAAACAGGTTATTTATAGACCCCTAAACCTCCCTCTGTGGATTCTCTCACAAGGGAGCAATAGAGATATCCTTTTTTACTACTAGCTAAACCCAACCACGCTTTGCTGTGGATTATCCTATTTTATGTGATATAAAGTAACATACAGTTGTTTTCATAAATAAACAATCCTTTCTGGTAACAGCAATAAACTAACAGGTTATGTTTTGGATTTGCTGTACTCATACATCAACTGGTTATAGTAGGATGTTTTCAGCACTGACAGTTTCTTTTATTTTCATTTGTGAAATGTGAGTAGATTGGGATATACCTGAAGTAGTCTGTTCCCATTTATGATATTAGAAATTAAATATAAGGCATAGAAAACACTCATATATACATAAAAATACTATGATATATATAAAAGTATCAAATTAATCCACTCACTACTTTTCAATTTTCGCGTACGCAAACATATGCAAGTTTGATTTGTTACATAATTATAGAAATAATTGTCTGTGTTCAGACAAATTACAAATCGATATATTTGAATATACTTACCTTGTTACCGTATAATAAAAACTAATAAAAGCGGGGCGTGGTTAAAACTAATTGACATGTGCGAGTGGACGAGTAGTTAAAACTAATCGACATGTATGGTTGAACGAGTGGTTAAAACTAATTGACATGTACGGGTGGACGAGTGGTTAAAACTAATTGACATGTACGGGTGGACGAGTGGTTAAAACTAATTGACATGTACGGGTGGACGAGTGGTTAAAACTAATTGACATGTACGGGTGGACGAGTGGTTAAAACTAATTGACATGTACGGGTGGACGAGTGGTTAAAACTAATTGACATGTACGGGTGGACGAGTGGTTAAAACTAATTGACATGTACGGGTGGACGAGTGGTTAAAACTAATTGACATGTACGGGTGGACGAGTGGTTAAAACTAATTGACATGTACGGGTGGACGAGTGGTTAAAACTAATTGACATGTACGGGTGGACGAGTGGTTAAAACTAATTGACATGTACGGGTGGACGAGTGGTTAAAACTAATTGACATGTATGGGTGGACGAGTGGTTAAAACTAATTGACATGTACGGGTGGACGAGTAGTTAAAACTAATCGACATGTATGGTTGAACGAGTGGTTAAAACTAATTGACATGTACGGGTGGACGAGTGGTTAAAACTAATCGACATGTATGGTTGAACGAGTGGTTAAAACTAATTGACACGTTTGGGTGGACGAGTGGTTAAAACTAATTAACATGTTTGGGTGGACGAGTGGTTAAAACTAATTGACATGTTTGGGTGGACGTGTGGTTAAAAGTAATTGACATGTAAGGGTGGACATGTGGTTAAAACTAATTAACATGTTTGGGTGGACGAGTGGTTAAAACTAATTAACATGTTTGGGTGGACAAGTGGTTAAAAGTAATTGACATGTAAGGGTGGACGATTGGTTAAAAGTAATTGACATGTATGGGTGGACGAGTGGTTAAAACTAATTGACATGTAAGGGTGGACGATTGGTTAAAACTAATTGACCTATATGGATGGACGTGTGGTTAAAACTATTTGACATGTACGGGTGGACGAGTGGTTAAAACTAATTGACAATGGAATTGACCCACCCACCCACCCATACACGTACGGTGGTAGTGACCCACCCGCCCACCCATACACGAACAATGGTATCCATACCCCTGTGCGTGTATGGGTGGGCGGGTGGGTCAATACCACTGTATGTGTATGGGTGGTCGGGTGGTTAAAACTAATTGACATGTATGGGTGTACGAGTGGTTAAAACTAATTGACATGTTTAGGTAGACGAGTGGTTAAAACTAATTGACATGTGTGGGTGGACGAGTGGTTAAAACTAATTGACATGTATGGGTGGACGAGTGGTTAAAACTATCGTATGGGTGAACGAGTGGTTAAAACTAATTGACATGTTTAGGTAGACGAGTGGTTAAAACTAATTGACATGTGTGGGTGGACGAGTGGTTAAAACTAATTGACATGTATGGGTGGACGGATGGTTAAAACTAATTGACATGTGTGGGTGGACGGATGGTTAAAACTAATTGACATGTATGGGTGTACGAGTGGTTAAAACTAATTGACATGTTTAGGTAGACGAGTGGTTAAAACTAATTGACATGTGTGGGTGGACGAGTGGTTAAAACTAATTGACATGTATGGGTGGACGAGTGGTTAAAACTATCGTATGGGTGAACGAGTGGTTAAAACTAATTGACATGTTTGGGTGGACGAGTGGTTAAAACTAATTGACATGTGTGGGTGGACGAGTGGTTAAAACTATCGTATGGGTGAACGAGTGGTTAAAACTAATTGACATGTTTAGGTAGACGAGTGGTTAAAACTAATTGACATGTGTGGGTGGACGAGTGGTTAAAACTAATTGACATGTATGGGTGGACGAGTGGTTAAAACTATCGTATGGGTGAACGAGTGGTTAAAACTAATTGACATGTTTGGGTGGACGAGTGGTTAAAACTAATTGACATGTGTGGGTGGACGAGTGGTTAAAACTATCGTATGGGTGAACGAGTGGTTAAAACTAATTGACATGTTTGGGTGGACGAGTGGTTAAACTAATTGACATGTGTGGGTGGACGAGTGGTTAAAACTATCGTATGGGTGAACGAGTGGTTACAACTAATTGACATGTTTAGGTAGACGAGTGGTTAAAACTAATTGACATGTGTGGGTGGACGAGTGGTTAAAACTATCGTATGGGTGAACGAGTGGTTAAAACTAATTGACATGTTTGGGTGGACGAGTGGTTAAAACTAATTGACATGTATGGGTGGACGAGTGGTTAAAACTAATTGACATGTGTGGGTGGACGAGTGGTTAAAACTATCGTATGGGTGAACGAGTGGTTAAAACTAATTGACATGTTTGGGTGGACGAGTGGTTAAAACTAATTGACATGTATGGGTGGACGAGTGGTTAAAACTAATTGACATGTATGGGTGGACGAGTGGTTAAAACTAATTGACATGTGTGGGTGGACGAGTGGTTAAAACTATCGTATGGGTGAACGAGTGGTTAAAACTAATTGACATGTATGGGTGAACGAGTGGTTAAAACTAATTGACATGTTTGGGTGGACGAGTGGTTAAAACTAATTGACATGTGTGGGTGGACGAGTGGTTAAAACTATCGTATGGGTGAACGAGTGGTTAAAACTAATTGACATGTTTGGGTGGACGAGTGGTTAAAACTAATTGACATGTTTGGGTGGACGAGTGGTTAAAACCATTTATTATTGCTGTATATATTATTAAACGAATTATTACAGTTATATTTTTGTGTATAAGTGGGTAGGAGGGTAAAAACTATTGGACGTGTACTTGTGGGCAGGTGGTTCAATAAAACAGTTCGTGTATGGATGGGTGTATAACTGTATCACGATTTAGTCATCAATCAATATAACTATAGTATATAAACACTCTGATTGATGAAAAGTTATTGGTGAATTAATTATACTTTATTTAATGAATGATACGACTTGACTTCAGAGTGCTCTTACAGTAGATGCTGGAACTACGAGGAGATTGAGAATTGTAGGACCAATGGCGTGACCATTTAAGCCAACTACTACTGTAGCAACTCCTTTACGTCTTGCATTGTTGCCAGTTTTCAGTTCTTTGAATGTTCGTGTTTTATAACCTACTTGTTTAATATTATAAATTTGAGTGAGAATAAACATAAAATGATTGTGTACTTTGTTTTCGATTGTTTATAGATTGTTCTTATCTTTTATTTATGTATTTTTATGTTCCATAATTGTTTGAACCAATTAAAAATGTCTTTTCAGTCGTATTTCTATCTCAACAAGTTATTATCGTCAGTCGTACGTCAAACGCAGTACTCTTGGCAACACCGCACGTCAGAGCTACACTAAAATGCCACTAAGCGCGCTCATTTCATGTCAGGACACTGAAAAAATAAAGTATAACTGACTGTATTCCTTGGAGTTATTGGTATTACCTGTTTCATAAAAGTACAGTTGCTGCCATACAATGTCTATCTGTAATTCTTGAATAATCTCTCCTTTGACGCGTACAAACAGCCAAACCACTACAGTTAACTAGATGTAATCCACTTAAGTGACAGCCCTTTTCCACACCTTGCATGACACTTCTTAGCTTGTCCCCCTCCCACCGTCGAATATTACACAGAATACTTCAATGTAACAAAACTCACATTTAATCAATTTAAGTGACTAGTCAGTGCCCTTCTTTGTATTCTATGTACATAACAAATATGTCAATCCATCCTAACATCCACAATGAGGTACTGTATTTCTCTTTGATTTCTTCACGGAATGGGGTAACTAAACTGTATAACTAAACTGTCGGTACTGGTGGCGCAGTGCTGTAACCCAGCTACTTGGAGACAAAGTGTTTGGGAGATTGTAGGCGATAGGTTCCATGCTTGGTTCTCTTAATACCGACACGGCGTCCGCTCAATGGTTGCCATCAACATAGACACTACTACAGAAGTCTGGAGTGTCCGTGTTGAATGGTAGTCAAGGTTCAGATGTTGTGTAGGGGAGAGAACTGAGTGTTAGACTTGTCAGTTAGTGAAAATCAGACCAACACTACGTGGTTCGGATTCCACGTAAAGTTGTAGGTCCCATAGTTGCCCTGTCTATTGGGCTATTAATAAATAGTCCTTTCTGAGCTAAGTCGAACTCAGATAGTAACAATGACTACGCTCGTTCATCTACACTCATCACACTCATTCACTCCTCATATTCACCCATATCTCCACGATCGGCGTCTTATAGATGTATGTATGTATGTATGAATAAACACATTATTATAATACCACACTTTTTTGTTTCAAAAGTGATTTTTACCAGTTATTTCACTATGAATTATGTTTAAATTATATTTAATTCAAACTCGAGAGTATCAATCATATAACGGTTTACATGCTCGAAATCTAATGGGGAAGTTAAGAAGTTAGGGGTATAATTAAAAGGGTTTGAGTGCAATCAAGGCGAATGAAGCGTAATTAAAATATATAACTAACATATTTAGGCATAATTTTTGAATTTATAACAGTGTTAATTTTGTTTGATCATGGATTAACTTTAAAATATCAGATATATACAAAGTTTCTCTTTTACAGTACTTTAAACTTAAAACAACGTAATTTCAGTTTTAAGCTTATCCTTATATCAAGCCTGCTTATAAATTCTAGCCAAAATAAGTCGACACTTGTGGCAAAAAGCTGTAATCTAGCTTCTTGAGGACAATCTGTTGAGAAGATTGTAGGAGATAAGTTCTATGCTCGGTCTTCTTAATACAGACAAGGCGTCCGCTCAGTGGTTGTCATCGACGAGGGCACTACTAGAGAAGTCTGAAGTGTCATGTTGGGTGTATTCAAGGTTCAGATGCTGTGTAAGGAATAAAACTGAGTGTCAGGCTTGTCAGCTAGTTGTATATCAGACCAATACACATGGTTTGGATCCCTGTACGTGAATCTGCATGTTAGGTACCCTGGCTAGTAGACTGATAGCTTTCTGAGGAACAGTCGACCTTGTTAGTAACAATGACTACACTCGCTCATCTACATTCATTACGCTCATTCGCTATTGGCGTGCTACTAATGAATAGTAATATCTTGTAGCGAATGAAAGAACAAGTTTAAATATTGAATCTTATTTTTACTTAGTGTTACAATGCTTGTCTTAGTACCATTTTACCAAATAATTGAACATTAAGAAATACATTTAAAATTGAGTATTTCATAACGTATTTATGTTTGAACAGTAGATTTAAAGGTAAATTAGAATGTGGAGTCTTGAGTAGTCTGGGGTTAAGTCGAGTAACTGGGTTACTTACAGGCCTTTGAACTTTTCTTTATAGAATTCTCTCTCTCTCTTAGACATTCTTATTTGTTTACCATCCTGTGTTACAAGAGGATTCTCTGTGTTACATATAAATCTACAATACAAATAAAGTAACTAATAACCCCTTAAGAATTGTATTGCTAAATAAGTCATTAACTTTGTCCATATAGGTGTATACTTCTTTATAATTGGCACACACGACCCATTAAACAATCCCACCCAACGAAATAATGTCTCTGGCTTGAACTATTGTTGGGAAATTATACAAGATCACATTATTAGAAACTACGCACAATGCTTATAACTGGAACAATTAATTGGTAAAAATTACTACACAAGTATTAGATAAAAAATAAATTTTTATTTACGGTCACGTAAAGTACAGTTCGCACTTTAAGATATGTGGTATTTCTTTGTTTCCACGCTTGTTTTCTTATCATTATGAGCTCTCTATCTTTTATCGTACCAGGATGTTCCTTTTATTTTTTCCTTTAGTCATCTGGACACTATTATAATCAAACACTCTTCCTGAATATATTCCTGTTTGAAATGTAAGTTTTACAAATATGCTTATTGAATAATTTGGTCGAGAGACTTAAAGTATTCATTAGTCATCATTGAGACGCGATCGTGGAGATATGGGCGAATATGAGGGGCGAATGAGAGTTATGAGTGTAGATGGACGAGTGTTGTCATTGTTACTAACTAACATTGACTGTTAGTAGTGTGAAACTAGGGCTGCTGGCTCAATTGATGACTTCCGGTTGTCAAAAATTTAAAGAAAAGTTGGCCTGCGTCATATTAGAGTGTGACGTGGCTGAGGACGTCACGGGGACGTGAATTGGTGACGTCACGATTTAAAGTTCAAGGTCATCCAAAGTAAGTTTTAAAAAAGAGATCTTGTACGAATTATTGTTTTCGTTACAATACTATTTTTGTTGTTGATTACAAAAAAATTGGTTACTCAAAAACGAATACGATTCGTACAAGATCTGTATTTGTTTTGAAGAACAAAACTTTGTAATCAACAACAAATAGTATTGTAACGAAAACAATAATTCGTACAAGATCTCTTTTTTTAAACTTACTTTGGATGACCTTGAACTTTAAATCGTGACGTCACCAATTCACGTCCCCGTGACGTCCTCAGCCACGTCACACTCTAATATGACGCAGGCCAACTTTTCTTTAAATTTTTGACAACCGGAAGTCATCAATTGAGCCAGCAGCCCTAGTTTCACACTACTACTGTTCCTTAAAAAGATCCAGTACTTACTAGCCCAATATACAGGGCCCCTGAGGAACTTACAGATTTACGTGGATTCCGAACCACGTGGTGTTGGTTTTACACTCAACTCGCTTCCCTACACAACATCTGAACCTTGACTACTACCCAACATGGACACCCCAGACTTCTCTAGTAGTGGCAGACACCATGGCAGTATTTAGAGGACCGAGTACTAACATATTCAAATATATTATGACAGATAAATACAGGTTTCGAAAGTTGTAATAATATTCATAAGTTAACATCAGCGAAAGAAGATCTATTTCCATATAATTCAATACCCAGAATTTGTATTTTTATTTTTAAGGCTTCTTAATTTTTTTAATCTTAAACGAGGAGATTTCTAAGCACAATTATTAAATATTGAATGAAAAATCTGATTAATTTCATTATTATATTTACGTTTGAACAATAAATTTAAAGGAAATGATTATTGAATTAAGACTAATATTAAGAAATATTACAGGATAGTCTGCGGGTAAATCAAGTAACAGAGTTCTTGATCACTTACAGTTCTTTAAACTTCCTTCTAAGGAACTCTCTCTTAGTTGCTTAAGATTTTCTGTTACTATAAAACTAGCTATGTTACAGGCTTATACTACTCGATGCAACATATAATGAACACAATATGCGTTGTAAGAATGGTATGATGTAAGCAGTTAAGAAGTAATTGTTGTGTCCAAAACCACGAAATCACATTTTAAGGCCATTGGATAGAGTAGACAACCCGCTTTACTCCCGTTAAGCATTGAACAATTCGGTCAGTCTCTAATCGCTGCATCATGGAGCGTCGCTTTTGTACATTATTTAACAACCTCATTTATTTTAATTTAATACTGTGTCTGCTCAAATTTAAAAAAAAATAAAATTGGCAATGTGTATGCAAACAAAAGTGCTCGGTTACTTGCCAACTTTAAAAAATATAAATATTCTTTTTCTTTTATGTGAGATGTCGACACAACTTTGGGCGTATTATAAAAGGCGAAAAGGAATGAATATATGAGTTTAAGGTGAGTGTGGATGATCTGTGTAGTCTGGTTACGTACTAAGTCCGACTTATGCTCAGAAAGTACCATTTATTATCAATCCAATAGCCAGGGGCAACTAATGTTTAACTCGCGAGGCACTTGGCCTGCGCGTTAGGGGAATAATACTAGGAGTGGAGGGGAGGGCAGTCTCCAGTCCCACCACTGTTACTATACCTATCTACCGTGTGACTGATCTCTTAGTTACCATTTTGCCGCTCGAGGTACGCTATTTTCACCTCCTTTGTTGTTTGTTTACATTTATTGTAACGTCCAATCAGAAAGGTTGTTTACATTTTTAATTTGAATTAAAACCACTTATTGATAAAATAAAAACAACATATTATGCTGTCTTTGCAAAGTCTGCTCTGGAAATAGGCACAGTTTTCGCTTATAAATCAATAAATCAAATTGTGATTTAATCAATATATCTATAAAAAATATATTAAAAAAAGTTAAATGCGCCATTTATTAATTAATTAGTAAAGATTGCTACAATTATTTATTATTTATCTATTAACAATAACAAGGTTAAGTCAGGTTGTAAACAACAATTTCAATTTAAGATTATTTTATTTCCTATTTTAATTTACCATATGGCACACATTGACTCATCAGTT